>JAJTUV010002231.1:0-195699 GCA_021653895.1 Mastomys natalensis | reverse complement strand
ATTATTGAAGGCTTATTGCTCACAGTCTGGTAGTTGGGCTGCAACTGGAACACTCTCATAGGACTTCACCATGTGACTGAGATTCCTTACATACATTGAGCATAGTTTTAAGAGAAGTCCTAGGAATATCACCTTTAATAACCTAGCCATTATGAGATCATATAGCCCAAGAAATGATCATATATCTCATTTCTATGGAGAAAAGAATCTGATATTCTTTAGAGGCATGTGCACTGGGAAAAATTTTTGTTCAACTTAGAAAATTCAATCTGCCACAGGGAATGAGAACATATTCACAAAATTATTCATGAAACTAATAGAAAACCTATGCAGTGATTAAGAAACATAACCATTTACATATAATTGACATAAAGAAGATTGGAAGAATATTGAACCAAAGAGAAAAGTCAAAGCCACAAAGGAATACAAATAACTGGAGGTCCAGTAGTCAAGAGCACTGTTACTACCTTCAAATCTTTTATTCTATGGTTATAAATATTTTCAAAATGTTGCTACTTCTTATAGAGATACAAATATGATTGTCAGATTTTATTTAGATGAGATTGTAATTTAATTAAAATTTCCCTTTCTTTTCCTTATTACAAACTATCCCTAAATCCCTTCCCACTCTCCTTGAAAATGTAGTTCTCTTTACCAAGTAATTTAGCTAATAGGCTAATAGGCTTCAGTCAAGACAAGGACTAGACCCAATATATAAGCCAGTTCTCCCTTCTGCATAAATGTATGATAAAAGAAATATTTGAAAGGACAAAATTGTCCATATCTGTACAAAACACATCTGTATATCCAATTTATACAGAAAATAGAGGAAGTAAGTCTAGAACTTGCAATCTCTGAGCAAATATGCTTTCCAATATATCGGGCAGCCTATCATACAATCAAAACATTATCCTTACCAGTGTGCTGTGGCATGAAATCTCACCATCCTAAAGCTGAATTGCTGTAGTGACCTACAAAAGACCTTAACCTTTAGTCATAGCAATAAAATAATTATAACATTTCAGCTGATAGGTAGATTTAGGTAACAGTAATGAGACAGCTAGCATTCCTTAATGAAAGCAGTATGAACCCTTAAAAGACCTTCTCCAGCAATTCCAGTTCCCATTCCCTCTTGACTTGAATGCATGTGGTCTTGAGAGGGTAATTAAGTATTTAGGGGACATAAGGTTGACTAATGGTTGACCTCTGTGGTGCATACTGGGGATAGGAATTTCAATAATACAGCTTTCTTAGAGTGACCCTTGCCCTGTAAATAACCACAATAAAACTGACTAATTCACCAAACAAGACTTAAAATTCTTTTCTGTGGTTTATAACTGCCCTCAATTTGGGGTAGATAGAAGTTTATTTCTCTATGGGCAAAATTACACAATACCTAGAATATAGCCCTTAGAGGAAAAAAGTAAAATGAAATTTCCTAGGGTGATACCATGCTTGAGTCAGAGTGAGCTTCCTGCTCTCCCAAGTACTAACAGAATACATTGTTAATATAGTGTTATGAACTGAACTTTCCAAAAATGCCCACCATGTTATGTCCTAATTGAAACAGTTTTCTAATAAATAAATAAATAAATAATAAATAAATAAATGAAAAAAACTTTCATATTGACTCATTGAGAGGCAAAGTGTAATTCTCATCCCTTCAGTCTGAATTCAGACTGATAACTTGCTGGTAAGGATAGAATACAGATAAAGTAATGCTGTGTAACTTGTAAAGGTCAATCCTTTTTTAAATTTATTTTTATTTTTTAATTAATTATTTTATTTACTTACATTCCAGTCATTGCCCCTCCCTGTACTGCCCACATTTCCTCACTCCACTCCCTCTCCATCTTGCCTTTGAAAGGGTCCTCCCCCTCTCCCCCGACCCTGGGTATCCCTCTTCTCTGGAGCCTCAAGTCTCTTGAGGATTAGGTATAAGTAAAGGTAGATCTTTAAAGGGGCTTAATATTTCTTGATTTCTGTCTCTGAATGTTTTAAATTAAAACCCAATTCCCATTCTCACAGATAGAATGCCAAGTGCAGAATAGCTGATCATTTGTTCTGCCTAGCCCTACAGCTGACTTCTCCCAGAGATATATGAGCAAAAACATCTCCCAGTCACTCTAGCCACCAGATCTCATGCAATTGAAGGCACTTAGATCTTTTGATAAGATCCAGCAATTATAGAACAAAAATAATTTGAATTCCATTCCACCGTACCCCATCCCAATTTTTTACTCAGAGAATCCATAATTGAAAAAAGGAAAGTGTTTTACACTACTGTATATCAGATGTGTGTTACATAGCAGAAGAACAATGCATAGACACTTGACAGATACCTTCTCCTTTCCCATCTGCTTCCCACCCATACTTTCATGTCTTCTGTTACCTACAACTTTCTCTAGCACGTCATAACCTTGTGATGACAGTCTAATTTTAAAATAAGTTTCTACCCACTCCTTACCTAATTCAATTGTCCTATATAGAGAAACTGCACACCCCACCACATTCCTATATGCACCGATAGAGAGAACCAGGAATTTCAAAAAAACTGTGGGATATAAGCAAAGGGATGTAAGTCCTAAGAAAAATTGAAGAAAATACTAGAAATCAAAAGCACTACAATATAAAGGAAGGAAAAAAGGAAGGGAGAGGAGAGAAGGAGGGAGAGACAAAGAGAACTAGAGAGCCAGAGAGACAGGGGGGAGAGACTATGATTGAAAGAAATGCCTTTAATAGGTTCATTGGTAGATATAATGCAACCAACACAGCCAAAACAAATCAGTGAACGTAAAGATATGACTGAAGAAACTTCAAGGACATGAACAATTTGTGCTGAATATAAAGCATAAAGATTTTTAAAAACTATAAAGTCTGGAAAAATGGAACATGATATCCAGGAACTCTTAACTATATTATATTTTGGGTATAATTATTATTCTAATCTGTCATCTGTAGTTTTCAAAGCTAATTACAGATGATTAATTCATTACATATATATTCATTCATGTAGGAGGAAGTCTACATTATGCATCACACAGAGAAGCCTGAAGTGTTGACAAAAACTTCAAAGTCTGAATAACAGAAATATGCTAATAAAATAGGCTTATAGTGTGTATACTTCCATAAGGGAGAAAATATCACTGAGAAGGTTTCTGTAGTTTATAAATAAAATTTTTCTTTTAGCTATTTTTAGCATGATGGCATGTTAGCAAAATGAATTTAAGGTAAATTCTCAATGTAAAGCATGAAAAACTGAAGACCAGAATAGGATTCTAGAGGAGGATTATCCAGCTTAAGCCACATGTTGAATTCTAGGTTCCCTCCTTTTAAAACATAAAACCACAAAATTTTACAATACTAAATTTTATTTAATTCATTCTATTCATAATATCAACATTTATAATGTTAACTATTATTAATGACATTTTACATTCTGGTTTCCATGCTGAATTTCCTAAAGCCAGTAATGGAACTGCTCAGTAGTTCCATTTAGCTAAGGCTACTATCTTGGACAGCATACTTTTATCCTAGACCAGAGACACCAGAATAACCTAGGGGCTTGTTAAAGTACAGAATTTTGGATTTCACCCAGACATACTAAACCGGAATTTGCATTTTAACAGGATTCCACTCCCGGAGGTGATTCATGCACACTAAAGGTTGAAACGCTCTGGTTTAGTATGACAGTATCGTAGAGAAATGGAAGAGAAGAGAGAGATGGCGGTTAGAAATCCAAATGTGTTCTATTAAGCTACCCACGCCATACAAATGCTGCTGGTATTTGAACTCAATTGGTCTTTGAACTCAATTTATATTTTAAAAACTCCTAAAAATTTACTTCAGAAGCACTCACTGAGGGTTTACATTTTCCAGTACTGCATGAGATAAAGTATGGACTAGCCTTAATTGAACAATCGATGCCACTTGGAACAAGACCATTGCAAATGAAAATAACAAAACAACAACACAGCTGCTTGGTTGACTTTATAAAACATTATCTAGTGTTAGCCCACCTAATGTATATCTGCATCTTGCTGTTATATTTGTGTCATAAATGTACTTTCTAGAGCCTCATTTGGGCAGCTATCGTAAATATGCAATAATTGATCCTTGTATCCCTACCTTTATTTGCTTTTAGTATATGTTTTAATAATCCTAGGGATGTGTTATTTTGTCATTTTTCAAATGCAGAGAGAATTCACATTTAGAGAATACTTTCCACTATATTGAGATTCTTCATCTTTCATGATCTTCCTGAAAGATATTTCTGAGGAAATTCTCAGACGATGGTTACATCATTTTCTATGACTGGTGACAATCTGACTTCATAAGTGGCCTTTTTGAGAGGTTACTAAGACTTTACACGTTAACATCCCATAAATCTCCCACGTTCCAAATCTAAAATGCACACTTCTTTCTACAAAGCTAGGGCAGAAGGAAATGCTTCTTTTCCTCTGACAGGAAAACACCAACATAATCTTGCTCAGTATCTCTGATGTTTTTGTGCCCACACCCTACTTCTCCCTTATAGCCTTAAAGAAAACATATATAACCTTTGATAGTTCAGAAATCTTGTAAATCTCCCTCTGATGTTTAATAATTCCATTATTCTTACTGGAATGATGTGGCAGCCGGTAGAGACAGCTTTGATGAAACTCAGCTCATGGGTAAATGTTCAGTCTCATGCTGTTTTAACAACATTGGCTCCATCATCAGTGCAAATAGAAAACAGTGGAAAGATATGAGGAATGAGATATTTATTTGGAATTTCAGCTGTGATTATGGTTCCCCAACTACATTGAAGGTGCACTTTCTGGAAGATGAGAAAACCAACCCAGTGCCACAGAGTCTCCTGAGAGAGCTTGCTCAATATTTGCTGGCAATGATTATGATGTAATTTCATGAGGCAGCCATCAGTTAACAAACTGGGAATCTAAATCAGCCCTGATTTAACTTGCCCTTCAGGAAAGGTTAAAATATGGAGAAAACTCAAAGAAAGCCTTTTTACAAATGTACTGCAGAATGAATGTATACAGAAGGTGCCCTTTTATACAGAATGCACCCCTTTAAAGGTGGGTGTTACACTTTTTCATTTTCTTTTTAGTGTCTACTCTTAGTCTAAGCACAATAAATGCTAGTATAATTATATACAAATGTGATTAACTCTAGAATCTAATGCAGCTCTCTTCATTCATCTCAAAGCAGAGGCTGTATAGAATACTTGTTGGAGTTGGGCCTGCCAACTTACAACATTTTCAGTAACTTGGGCCTCCATTTTCTCTACTGTGTTGACTATTCACTCACAAGGGAAGCTTTCACATGGCATTGTTCAAGATTAGGCTTGAAAATGTCTGTAGTACAGTCTCAACCCTGTTTTGAATGTTAGAATCAAATGGAGAGGGGTGCTGGAGAGATTAAAGGTTCACAGAGCTCTTGTAGAAGACCAGAGTTTAAATCCCAGCAATGATAGAGGCAGCTCACAACAACCTGAGGCACCAACTCCAGGGGGATCCTATGCTTGTGGCCTCCTGAGCCATCTGTACACACACACACACACAGAGAGAGAGAGAGAGAGAGAGAGAGAGAGAGAGGAGAAGAGGGGGAGAGAGAGAGATGCACAATTTTAAAATAAATAAATCCTTTTTAAAAAAGAAATCACATGGGGAGATTTCAAAAATCACCCACCAGCTTGCCTGCACACAGACAAACTAAACAACAACTTGGGTGCAGCAGGGTTCAGCATCAATACTTTCAGAGCTTTAAGGGATTCTATGTACCTCCAGCAAAAAGCACTGGCCTACGGACACAGTTAGAGGCCTAAAGCTCTATCATGTGCACCCAGTATGGAAGCTCACAAGTATACAAATAACTATCAATAAACCTAATGGGAGCATTAGACTCTAATACAATAATGACATTCTACTTTCAGCAAAGAACAGTTTATTTAAATGGAAAATCAACACAGAAAACAGGAGCTTTAACCTGTATCTGAGATCAAAAGGAATGGACAACTAAAGAACACTCTACCCAATATCTGCTATGTACTCATTATTTACTTGTACCTGGGATTCTCCAATATACAGCATATAATTGGCTAAAAGTTAATCTCCAACAAACATTTTTACAGTGCAAGAGATCAAACCAATAGTTTTTGCACTTGCTAGGCAGTGCTCTACCACTGAGCTACATCCAAAGCCCAGTCTCAACCAACATATTTTTTTTAAGTCAAATAACGTCAGATATTTTTTCCACCCAAACACAACTAGAAAGCAAGAACAAAACAACAACAACAACAAAACAAAACTTTGTAAAGTACACAAATACATGGAAATGAAACAGTTTACTTTTCAACCACTAGTGGGACAAAAAAAACATCAAATATATCCTCCTTTAAAGTTTCTTGAAACAAACTAAAAGGGGCTAGATCCTGGGCTAGGGATATGTCTCAGTGGGTAAAATATTTGCCTTATAAGCATTAGGATCTGAGTTCAGATCCTCAGCACTCACATAAATGCCAAGTGGACAGTGTATGTCTGTAACCTCGACACCAATGAGGAGAGGAAGAGGACAAAGGCAGATCCTAAAGGCTCACTGGCAAGCTAATATGGACAAAACAGCAAACCGCAGTTCACTGAGAGAGAATATCTCAAAATATTGTGGATAATGACAGAAGAAGACACTCACTGCTGACCTCTGACCTGCACGTGTGTATGCATAGATAAGCGCACTGCACACACACACAATTGAACACAAACGACCATGCATAAAATTTTAAAATGAAATAAGAAAAAGCAAAACAGGATAGGAAAAGTCCATGAGGTTCTAAACCCCTACACAAAGAAATATAGGCAACTAAAGAATGCTGAGACTGGAGAAAATAGTCACACCAGGCAACGTCACACTAAATGGTTGTCCAATATGAAATGGTCAGTTCTAAAAACATATACATACTGAACATGATGAATGTAGGAATATACTTTGTATATAAATATATGTATATGCAAATATACATATATGCACTTAACAATTTATAAAAAAAACAGGCTGTAAATTGGAAAGGGAGCAAGGAGGGCTAGATGGGAGGGCTTAGACAAAGAAAATAGAAAAAGGATGATATAATTATATTGTAACCTTAAAAAGTCTTTTAAAAATCAAATGGACTCCTAATATACCACAACCTATGGGATAGAGTAAAAAGCAGTATTGAGATAAAAGTCTCCACCATGAAGTCTCATCCAAACAGTAGAAAACGCTCATACTGAATCTGAATAAACAGAAAATTGGTAACAAAATGAAATCAAAATTAGTCACAAGAATAAATATCAGAGTGAAATTAATAAAACAAAAATTATAAAAATTGCAATGATCAACTGTTGAAATAATTATTTAAAAACAGCCGCTGGTCAGCTGTCTATCTAAGCTGCAGCGGCTCTGCCTAGCTCAGCACCATGTTTGTGGCCAGAGACCACATGCATGCAGCAGCTAGAAATGGCCACCGCCAGAAACAACCAGTCCTGCCACCCACAAGACACTAGTGTGGGAGATGGCTCTGCCAATCTTCCACACTGTCTCCGCAAGGCTTGGCATTACCAGATCACCCTGCCATCCATGTGGGCCCAGTAAGAGAATGAGACTCTAATCTTATAGATTAATCAAAGGCTTTAAATGTTTGGTAATGATTAATAACAAGATGCCCATACAAAGAGGTTGTATCCCAATTAGCTAACCTAATTATTAAGTTTATAAGTTGTTCCCCATGACTGCTCTCCATACCTGTGTGGTTCTCCATCCTCTACATCTCTGCCTCTCTAGCTCCTCCTCTTCCTTTTCCTCTTCCTCTCCTAACTCCACCCACCTTACCTCCTCTACAATCAACAAAACAAGAGAGATAGTTCTTTGAGAAAAGAAACATACAAATACCTTAGCTAGATTAAGACAAAGAGAAAAATATGCAAATAAATACAGTTTCAGATGAAATGGAAATTATTATTGCTGATAACAGAAATATAAAAGGTCTTTAGAATATTATGAGCAAGTATATTGCAACAATATGTGATACTCTAAAGAAATGGTCAATTCTAAACATATATAGCTTGCCAGGCCTGAATTGAACAAAGGAAAAACTTGAACAGAACAACAACACTTATAAGATCAAATGGGTATTAAAAGCTCGAAAAAGAAAAAACCTAGAGCCAGAGGGCCTCATACTGCTTTTACAAAATATATAAATAGCTGGTACCAATTACTTGAGTTATTCAAAAAATTATATAAAGAAATTTTTTCCAAAATAATTTATTTTTAACTGATATAAAACTAGAAAAGGACACACAGAAAGGGCAGCTATACAAATTGTTGAGGGACAGGATATAAAATTGTCATTAAACACTAACAAAACATGATTCTAATAGTTCACCTCAACCAAATGATTTTTTTAACAAATTTGCAAAGATGATTCAATTCAGGAAATAAAATAACATACATAACTATATCACAGCAGAATGAAATTGGACAACACCATATAATAATATATGAATAAATATAGAAATGGCATTTGATAAAATTTAACAGACCTTCATGAGAAAAGCACATCAAGTACAGTAGGAAACCTATCTCTATATCATAGATTGCCATTTCCAACAGTCAATAGTTAATATGTATACTAAATTACATTTGAAGCAGGAAAAGGCTGAAAACTTTCTAAGGTCTTAAACAAAATAACAGTGGCCACATTTGTTACTTTTATTCAATATAGTTCTTAAGACTAGAAAGTCCCAGACATGAAAAAGAAATATAAATATGACATATATCATACATAAAACTCTCCAAATTTGCATCCAAAGACTATGAGACTAAATTTAATTTAGTGAAGCTACAAGATAAAAGATCAGTATCTCTATATCTATAACAATTACTGTACACCAATAGCAAGAGCTGAAATAGGAAATATGTAATCAATGTAATCAGCTCTATTTATGATAGAATAAAAGAACAAAATAGGAAGAATTATACTTGACTTCAAACAATGGTACAAGGGATTGAAACCAGGGCCTCATTCATGTTGGCAATCATTCTACCAATAAGCTACATCTCCACTCACTATCAGGCATCCTAAAATAAAACTATTGTAATCAAAATCATAAAAAAGAGGCCTAAAATTGAAATGGATATCTTAACCACATTTCCATGTTTATTATGGATTCTATAGTAGATAAGCAACCCCTTTTCCTAAAAAATGTATCCATAAAAAAGGCACAAAGAACAATAGAAAGGAATAAAAAACATAACATAAAAAATAACATAACATAAAAATAACATAAAATAACATAAAAATAACAACAAAAAGCATAAAAATAAATTTTATACATTCAGAGCCTACTTGTTTCAGCAAAAGAACTCACATATGAACCTCAGAAAAGATAGAAATATATTCAATAAATGGTGCTGAGGAGACTGGATATCTACATGCAGAAGAAGCATGGGATATGTAAGGCTAGGGGATGGGTTAACCAAAAGTGAGAATGTATGAAAAAAACTTAGATAGCCACACTAGATTATAAGCTAATTTTAAAAGTGTTTTTAAAAGGAAGTTTGAAGAGAAGCACCCCTATAGTAACAATACTACTTTCAAAAGAAACGAGTTACTCAAAATGAAAATCTCAGTTCTATGCATGGGTTACTTTAAAAAAAAAAAAAAAAAAAAAGATGGTCAACAAATGTCTTTTGAAAGGAGCTCATAAAGATTGTATGTATCTCAATCGTCCAGTAATGTTGGAATTATATGAAGCCCTGAGTTCAATCCCCAGCACATTTAAAACAAAAGAATCTGTAATTTTAGCTTAAAGATCAGTCTGTAATGACTCATACCTGCTACTGCAACACCAATGCTATCACAGACATTAAGTAAATAATGGATTGTGGCTACATTCCATATTCCTATTTACACAGACAGTAGCCTGCATTTGCACATAGGCTATTAATTTTTCATTGTCTGGACTGACACATACTACATGACCATGCAGTGGGCTGCTACTTTTATAGGCATGGAGATCACCTCCCTGAGATATTGCATTTATCCCTTCTGTCTCAGCTCTTCCTAAGCCTCCTCTCAAACGAATCAACTTAAAGAGTGTAGACAAGACCTACAGTTTCTAAGAAAGAAGAAAGTAGCAGGGTCTTTCCTTTGTCACAATGTCACATTGTCACAGCATGAGGAGAAAAGCAACCAGAGACTAAAGCATGAGGCCAGGAGAGCACTATTCCCAGTGGTACACCACTTTACAGGAGCAAGCACCACAGACACTCAAGCCATTAGGGAAAAGTGTGAATTAAACCATGAGTTGTAAGGATCTGCCAAAATTACAGAGATGCAATAAATCATCACTGTCAACTGCTCAGCATGAGTAATAAAAAAAATCAATCCACTTAGCTAGAAACGAACTTGAAAATTGTGCTTTAAACAATACTAATGTGTAACGAAAATAAACAAAAAAAGCAGTTCTTCTATTTCATCTTTCAGGGAAGGACAGAGGAAAGTGATCCTAGGAGTTCATTTTCTTTTGCACCAAGGGAGCAAGATTCAGTGAGGAATGGCTGAGAATCAGCAGTTAAAAATGAAACTGAATGCAGTGATACACTCATTCCTGTGGCTATTAAACTCTTTGGTGTTGTTCTTTTCTTGCAAGGGCCACACTTCAAAGGCCCATTTTCCCAGGGCCTAAACTACTATTCTTTCATAATTTTGAAAAGTTATCTATTCAGTAAATTCACTAATAATTTAATGATCACAACTACCACTGACTTACCAAGCATTATACTTATGGTTGAAAAGCAGAGCCCAGGAAGCCACCATTCTTGCTCCAAGATCTCTCAAGTTCTTTTCATTCTCTCTCTCTCTCTCTCTCTCTCTCTCTCTCTCTCTCTCTCTCTCTCTCTCTCTCCTTTCCTCCCTCCCTCCCTCCTCTTTCTCTCTCTGAATACACTGATTTTCCTAAATGAAAATCCCAAATTGCCTAACTTACACCTCAAGAAAACTTCATACATACCAATCATATCATTTTTTCCAATGGTTTTAAAGACATTGCACATTGTATTTATTGATAAGTTATTTAAAGTCAAATTTGCTATTTCATGTAGCTGTCAAAGACAGACATAATATAGTATCCAAGTGTCTTCCTCATTAACTCCTCTTCCACAAAACTCCAAAATATTATCATTATTATAATGGGAAACACCTGAAAGCCCTGTGACTTATTCAGATATGTAAACAGGCTTATGGGTGAGAAAGACAAAAGATCAGAAAAGCTTACAGTAATTCCACACAGTTGTTATAAGCAAAGCAATATAAAAGTAAAGAAAAGAAATTCAAATGCTCAATGGCTTCAAGTGTTGATTCAGGGCATATTTGTAGTTGTAGCACAGTATTCCCTCCCAAAGATATACCAGTCTTAAGCTCTGAAAAACTATATTTTTACTTTAGATGAGATTGGTATTGTGTGTCCAATTAAACACATTCAAGGGGAAACATAATCCTGAATTGGCATTACAGAAAACTTAGACCCAGTCAAAACGCAGAGTTTGTGGTACTCAGTCCTAATATGTACATCTACAAAATACTTCCTCACTTAAGACTCAGGGAACATTGTAAAAGAGGTGATGGAAAGATTGTAAAATCAGGGAGTTTTCTGTGAGATTGTGCCTCTTAGTAAGGTCAGAAATACATCCATAAAATTTCACCAACAGACTACTTAACCATTAGCTGAACAACAACAGTAAGCATGCTAAAGAGGGTGGAGAAAGTCATGAGGCTTCAACCTACACATACTACAGTCAACAAACTCATGTTGAGAACAGAAAAAAATCATCTCCTCCAGGAAAGAGAACACCAATTTGCTATCTAATACTAAATGATTATCTCTAAAAATATGTATACAAATAATATTATTCATATATATATATATATATATATATATGCATATATGTATATGTGCATGTAACAACCATTAATGGAAAAGAGGCCATGAATTTGGAAGACAGCAAAAAAAGAGGTATATAGGAGGGTTTGGGACAAGGAAATAATATAAATATAGTATTCAAAAATAAAAGATAATTTTAAAAGAGCCAAGATTATTAAAAATATTCAATGAGATAATTCCATGTTTTCCTGGCACTACATTAATTACCAAGTGTGTCTGCTTTTCCTGTTTACTCTAACGATCTCTTTTCTCTGTCTACACGCCAAAGTTATGTTTATGTTGTTGCTATGGAGATTCAAATTGGACCAGAATCTATTTCCTGCTTTTGATGATTACTCATTGGCATTGTGACTAGACCTCCCAGCATAGACTGTTCTTGTCATCATCTCGAAATGATTTGACACATTTTACTTCCCCAGGGAAGGAGATTTCCCCTTTCAGCAGCAAGTTTTATTAGTCAAGGTATACAATCCAACTCCAAAATGATCCATCTTCATTTTCACCACAATGGCCTTTCTCTTTCTGTGATAAGTTCTTTTTTTCTATCAAGGAGTCTTATGCTACTATTCTTTGCAATTATGTGACCATGATTATGAGTGTGCAAGAGTCTTGTTACCCTTTCAAAGCCATGGATATTTGGATATGTTCTGTCTTCTGTTCCACCTCTGGTCCTGTATTCTACCTTCCTGTGGGTACAACCCTCATCATAATACCCTGGAATGGCCTAGAAGTGTACCAATCCCCTTCATATTATTTTGCAGAAGGTTAAAGCTCTCTAAAGCCAGGAAAAACTACCCATCATCTCTGTCCCTCAATTCTCCTGCTTTGTAAAAATGCAGATGGCAAAAATTTATTTCTCAAAGTATTGCTGTGAAGATTAAAAATTACTTTTACATCTTTTTAATTTTTTGAGAATTTTCAACATGTGGGGTTTATATCATTTCCATCCAACCTTCTCCAATTCTAATTCCTTCTGTGTCCCTATCCATTACTCCCAGGTTTATGACTTTTATTATTGTTACATACATATGCATGTAAATACAACCTGCTGAATCAAATTGTTGTTACTCATGTGAGCATGTTGTTTAGTACTGGCTTCTTGGGTTTGGATATCTATCAGGAAGCTCATCCCTGGAGAACACTGGTTTCTCCCTCTTTTAACAGCCATTAATTTCCTGTACCTCTTCATCTGGAGAGGGAGTCTTGTGATTTTTCCCTATCTACATGGGCATGTAGATGTCACATAGACTCACGAGTTTGAATGCTTAGCCCTAGCAAATGGCATGATTAGAAGGCATGGCTTTGTTGGAGAGAAGTGTAGTTATGTGGGAATAGGTGCTGAGATCTCCTATGTTCAATGCTATGCTTACTATGGCACATAGTCTCCTCCTGCTGCTGTGGATTAAATGTTGTAGAACCCTCAGCTCCTTTTCCAGCAACATGTCTGCCTGTGTTCTACCATGTTTGCTGCTATGGTGATAATGGACTAAACCTCTAAATTGTGGAGCCAGCTCAAGTTAGATATTTTTCTTTATAAGGTTTCATTGGAAATGATGTCTCTTCATAGCAATAGAACCCTAACTAATACAGAAGTTGGTACAATAGTGTGTGTTGCTGTGACAGGCCTGACAATGATTGGGGAAGATTGTAGAAGGGCTTTGAAACTATGTTCTAGAAAAGTCATTGAGTGTTGTGATCAAAATGGGAGGTTTTTGGGAAGCTTGAAAGATAAGAATGTTGGAAGGCAGTGCAGAAGATGGGAGGTCTGGCTTGGGAAGTTTCCAAGGGAAATTTAAAGACTCTGTCAAGGCCATTTGCTATTTTAAATAGAGAGTCTGCTGTTCTGATCAGCTGGAGCTGAGGAGCCAGTTGCAATTAAACAAGATACCAGAACTACTAGAGTGAAACTTTGCTTTGCTGAGAAACTTAATACTTGTTGGCTGAGAATTTTCGGTGATTAGAAAGAGACCAGCATCACTGAAGTGAAATCTTCTGGGAAAGTGTTTCCTGAGAGCACAGAGAAGCTGTGTTCCAGAGATGTCCGTGGTTGATACCACACGTGCGGATGCCAGACTTAGGAATGTGTGAGAACACCCAGTGGTACTCATTTTGAAAGCATGAAGTGATTATGGTAAGCAGCTGGGGCCTTGGCATTGTAAGGGGCCCAGGAGAGACCATTTGTGAAGGAAATACCTTAGTAGCAGTCCAGGAATGAAAGGGCTCATGAAGTCAATAAAAATCTTGGCACCATGACAAGAGTCTAGAGAAGCTATTGGTAAAAGTCCAGCCAATTTTGCAGCACAGAACTGCAGCAGTTTGGGAGATGCCAGTACCACAGGAATGTACCACCAAGAACAGCAGCAAGCAGTGGAGTGGAGTCATCAGACCCTAGATATATAACTGTGGTGTGCTATAGAGGATAAAGTGTAGAAGTAACCCAAGCCATTTGGAGAAGTCCAGAAGATCATGAGTGGATCCAGATATTGGGCCTTGTGTTGTTTATACAATACAGTTTAAAGTTTACTTTGATTTGAGTGTAACTGTGCCCTGGATTATCTATCTAGAAGTAATAACTTTAATTTATTTTTATTTAATTTAAATTTGATTGTTTGCAGAAGCCTGCAGCTGAAAGACTTTGGAATTTTAAAAGAGAGTCTGGATTTTTAAAGAAATAGGCTATTTTAAAGGGACTGAAATTTTGTTTGAATTTTGTGAAGATTGTGGGACTTTCAAAGTCATTAGTTTTTTGTTTTGTATATTTTTTATAAAAGATTTTTTCCATCTTTTATTGGATTTTTATTTACATTTCAGATGTTATCCCCTTAGCCCATTCCCTCCACCCCATCCCCACCCCGCTGCGCAGGAACCCAATCCCATCACCCCTCCTCCTGCTTCTCTGCAGATATGCCCCTACCTACCCTTCGCTCCCACCTCCCCACCCTTGAATTCTCCCACACAATGGCGTCCAACCTTCATGCAACCAAGGATCTCCTCTCCCACCTATGCCCAACAGGGCCATCCTTCCTTACATATACAACTGGAGCCATGGGTCCCTCCCTATGTGCTCCCAGGTTGGTGGTTTAGACCCTGGAGTTCTGGTTGGTTGGTATTGTTGCTCTCCTCATGGGACCACAAACTCCTTCAGCTCCTTCAGTCTTCACTCTAACTCCTCCATTGGGACACCTTGATCAGTTCGTTAGCTGTGAGCATCTGCCTCTGAATATGTCAAACTCTGGCAGACCTCTAAGGACACAGCTATATCAGACTCCTGGCAGCATGCACTTCCTGACATCCACATCGCATCTACCTTTGGTGACTGCACATGGATTGGATACCCAGGTGGAATGATCTCCAGATGGCCCCTCCTTCAGGTTCTGTCCCACACTTTGTCTCCATATTTGCTCCCTTGAGTATTTTGTTACTTCTTCTAAGAAGGACCGAAGTACCCCCACTTGGTCTTCCTTCTTCATGAACTTCATGTGGTCTGTGAGTTTTATCTTGGGTATTTCAAGCATCTGAACTAGTATCCACTTATCAGTGAGTGAATACCATGTGTGTTCTTTTGTGATTGGGTTACCTCACTGAGGATGATTTTTTCTAGTTCCATCCATTTACATAAGAATTTCTCAAATTCATTGTTTTTAATAGCTGAGTAATTACTCCATGTGTAAATATACCATATTTTTTGTATCCATTCCTCTGTTGAAGGACATCTGGGTTCTTTCCAGCTTCTGGCTATTATAAATAAGGCTGCTATGAACATAGTGGAGGATATGTCCTTGTTATATGTTAGAGCATCTTCTGGGTATATGCCCAGGGTAGTATAAGCTGGGTCCTCAGGTAATAATATGTCCAATTTTCTGAGGAACTGCTAGACTGATTTCCAGAGTGGTTGCACCATCTTGCTATCACACCAACAATGGAAACTCCTTTCTCACTCTCACCGCATCTACATCCTGAGATTTTATCTACTCTGATTGTGTGGTATCTCTAGGTTGTTTGATTTGCATTTCCCATGACAGTCTGACATTTCTTAGCTTCTCCATTGAGTTTCCTCATGAGAATCTTTGTTAAGCTCTATACCATTTTAATGGGCTTGGTGATTAATTCTGAGTTCTTTATATGATATTACCCTCTATCATGGTTTAAGACTTTCCCATTGTTGCCATTGCTATTGATAGCCTTTGCTACAATTCATTTATGAAGTCATTGTCAATACTGATTGAGCATAGCATTGGTCTGTTCAGGAACTTTTCCCCTGTGCCCAAGTATTTGAGGGTCTTCCCCACTTTCTCTTCTATTAGTTTCAGTGTATCTGGTTTTATGTGGAGGTCCTTTATCCACTTAGACTTGAGCTTTGTACAAGGAGATAAGAATGGATCCATTTGCATTCTTCTGCATGTTGTCCTCCAATTGAACCAGCACCATTTGCTGAAAATGCTGTCCTCTTTCCACTGGACATTTTTAGCTCCTTTGTCAAAGATCAAGTGACCATAGGTGTGTGGGTTCATTTCTTGGTCTTCAACTCTATCCCACTGATCTTCCTGCCTGTCTCTGAACCAATACCAGGCAGTTTTTACCGCTATTGCTCTGTAGTACAGATTGAGATCAGGAATGATGATTCCTCCAGAAGTTCTTTTATTGTTGAGAATAGTTTTCCATATCCTGGGTTTTTTTGTTATTCGAAATAAATTTGAGAATTTCTCTTACTAACTCTGTGAAGAATTGGATTGGGATTTTAATGGGGATTACATTGAATCTGTAGATTGCTTTTGGCAAGATGGCCATTTTTACTGTATTAATCCTGCCAATCCATGAACATGAGAGATCTTTCCATCTTCTGAGATGTTCTTTGATTTCTTTCTTCAGAGACTTGTCATACAGATCTTTCATTTGCTTGGTTAGGTTCACACCAAGGTATTTTATATTATTTGTGACTATTGTGAAGGGTGTCATTTCCCTAATTTCTTTTTCAGCCTGTTGATCTTTCCCGTAGAGGAAGGCTACTGATTTGTTTGAGTTGATTTTATAACCTGCCACTTTGCTGAAGTTGTTAATCAGGTTTAGGAGTTCTCTGGTGGAAGTTCTGGGGTCACTTAAGTATACTACCATATCATCTGCAAATAGTGATATTTTGACCTCTTCCTTTCCTATTTGTATCCCTTTGACTTCTTTTTGTTGTCTAATTGCTCTGGCAAGGACTTCAAGTACTATATTGAATAGGTAGAGAGAGAGTGGGCAGCCTTGTCTAGTCCCTGAACTTAGTGTAGGATTACTTCAAATTTCTCTCCATTTATTTGATATTGGCTACTGGTTTGCTGTATATTGCTTTTTCTATGTTTAGGTATGGGCTTTAAATTCCTGATCTTTCCAAGACATTTCTCATGAAGGAGTTTTGAATTTTGTCAAATGCTTTCTCAGCATCTAGTGAGATGATCATGTGTTTTTTTTTTTTTTCCCCTTTGAGTTTGTTAATATAGTGGATTACATTGATGGATTTCCAAATATTGAACCATCCAGCATTCCTGGGATAAAGCCTACTTGATCATGATGGATAACTGTTTTGATGTGTTCTTGGATTCGGTTTGCCAGAATTTTATTGAGTATATTTGCATCGATATTCATAAGGGAAATTGGTCTGAAGTTCTCTTTCTTTGTTGGGACTTTGTGAGGTTTAGGTATGAGTGTGATTGTGGCTTCATAGAATAAATTGGGTAGTTTTCCTTCCATTTCTATTTGTGGAATAGTTTGAAGAGAATTAGTATTAGGTCTTCCTTGAAAGTCTGATAGAATTCTGCACTAAAACCATTTGGTCCTGGGCTTTTTTTGGTGGGGAGACTTTTAATGACTGCTGCTATTTCTTTAGGGCTTATGGGACTATTTGGATGGTTTATCTGATCCTGATTTAACTTTGGTACCTTGTATCTGTCTAGAAAATTGTCCATTTCATCCAGATTTTCGAGTTTTGTTGAGTATAGGTATTTGTAGTAGGATCTGATAATTTTTTGAATTTTCACGGTTTCTGTTGTTATGTCTCCCTTTTCAATTATAATTTTATTAATTTGGATACTGTCTCTGTGCCCTCTGGTTAGTCTGGCTAAAAGGGTTTTTTTATCTTGTTGATTTTCTCAAAGAACCAGCTCCTGGTTTTGTTGATTCTTTGTATAGTTCTTTTTGTTTCTACTTGGTTGATTTCAGCCCTGAATTTGATTATTTCCTACCATCTACTCCTCTTTGGTGCATTTGCCTCTTTTTATTCTAGAGCTTTCAGGTGTGCTGTCAAGTTGTTAGTGTATGCTCTCTCCAGTTTCTTTTTGTAGGTACTTAGAGCTATGAATTTTCCTCTTAGCACTTCTTTCCTAGAGTCCCACAAGTTTTGGTATGATGTGTCCTCGTTTTCATTAAATTCCAAAAAGTCTTCAATTTCTTTCTTTATTTCTTACTTGACCAAGTCATCATTGAGTAGAGCGTTGTTCAGTTTCCATGTGCATGTGGGTTTTCCATTGGTTTTGTCATTATTAAAGACCAGCCTTAGTCCGTGGTGATCTGATAGAATGCAACGGATTATTTCAGTCTTTTTGTATCTGTTGAGGCCTCTTTTGTGACCAATTATGTGGTCTATTTTGGAGAATGTACCATGAGGTGCTGAGAAAAAGGTATATTCTTTTGTTTTAGGATGAAATGTTCTATAGATATCTGTTAAATTCATTTGGTTCATAACTTCTGTTAATTTCAATGTGTCTCTGTTTAGTTTCTGTTTCCATTATCTGTTCATTGCTGAGAGTGGAGTGTTGAAATCCCCACTATTATTGTGTGAGGTGCAATGTGTGTTTTGAGCTTTAGTAAAGTTTCGTTTATGTATGTGGGTGCTCTTGCATTTCGAATATAGATGTTCAGATTTGAAAGTTCATCTTGGTAGATTTTTCCTTTGATGAGTATGAAGTATCCTTCCTTATCTTTTTTGATTAGTTTTGGTTGAAAGTCAATTTTCTTTGATATTAGAATGGCTACTCCAGTTTGTTTCTTGGGACCATTTGCTTGGAAAATTGTTTTCCATCCTTTTGCTCTGGGCTAGTGTCTGTCTTTGTCACTGAAGTGTGTTTCCTGTATGCAGCAAAATTCTGGGTCCTGTTTTTTTATCCAATCTGATAGTCTTCATCTTTTTACTGGAGAATTGAGTCCATTGATGTTAAGAGATATTAAGGAAAAATGATTGTGGCTTTCTGTTATTTTTGTTATTAGAGGTAGAATTATGTTTCTGTAGCTTTCTTCTTTCGGGGTTGTTGGAATATTACTTCCTTGCTCTTTCTAGGTTGTAGTTTCCTTCCTTGTGGTGGCATTTTCCATCAATTATTCTTTGAAGTGCTGGGTTTGTGGAAAGATATTGTGCAAATTTGATTTTGTCACAAAATATCTTGGTTTCTCCATCTACAGTGATTGAGAGTTTTGCTGGGTATAGTAGTCTGGGCTGGCATTTGTGTTCTCTTACATTCTGTATGATATTGGTCCAGGATCATCTGGTTTTTATAGTCTCTCGTGAGAATTCTGGTGTAATTCTTATAGGTCTGCCTTTATATGTTACTTGACCTTTTTCCCTTACTGCTTTTAGTATTTTTTATTTGTTTTGTGCATTTGATGTTTTGATTATTATGTAACTGGAGGTATTTCTTTTCTGATCTAGTCTATGTGGAGTTCTGTAGGCTTCTTGTATGTTTCTGGGCATCTTGTTCTTTAGGTTAGGAAAGTTTTCCTCTATTATTTTGTTGAAGATATTAACTGACCCTTTAAGACGGGAATCTTCACTCTCATCTATACCTATTATCCTTAGGTTTGGTCTTCTCATTGTGTCCTGGATTTCCTGGATGGTTTTGCTTAGGAGCTTTTTGTATTTTGCATTTTCTTTGGCAGTTGTGTCAATGTTTTCCATGGTATCTTCTGCACATGAGATTCTCTCTTCTATCTCTTATATTCTGTTGGTGATGCTTGCGTCTATGACTCCTGATCACTTTCCTAGTTTTTCTATCTCCAGGGTAGTCTCCCTATGAGATTTCTTTATTGTTTCTATTTCCATTTTTAGATCCTGGATGGTTTTATTTAATTCCTTCTTTGTGTTTTCTTCCAGTTCTTTAAGGGATTTTTGTGTTTCCTCTTTAAGGACTTCTACTTGTTCACCTGTGTTCTCCTGTACTTCTTTAAGGGAGTTACTTATGTCCTTCTTAAAATTCTCTATCATCATCATGAGAAGTGATTTTAAATCTGAATCCTGCTTTTCCAGTATGATGGGGTGTCCAGGGCTTGCTATGGTGGGAGAACTGGGTTCTGATGATGCCAAGTAACTTTGGTTTCTGTTGCTTTTGTTCTTGCACATGCCTTTTGCCATCTGGTTAACTCTAGTGTTACCTGTGCTCACTGTGTCTGACTGGAGTCTGTCTTTCCAGTTATCTTGCTTGTGTCAGAACTCCTCAGAGTCCAGATGTCTCTGGGATCTTGTGATCCTAAGTTCCTGGGTAGAAGAACTCCTGGGACTCAGCCGCCTCTGGGATCCTGAAATCCTGCTGCTCTGAGTGCAGTGGCTCCTCTAGGATTGCTCAGGATATGGTGTCTCCACAGCAGCAGACCAGCTAGGTGTCTTCCCCAGCCAAAAGGCATCATTATGTTTTTAATGGAGGATCTTAGGAATGACTGAAAAAGGAAAGGTTGTGTCTGAATAGTAATATTTGTGTGTCAAGTTGACAAGGGGTCAGTTGTACTGGATGATTATGTGTCACCTTCTACAAGCTAGAGTCATCAGAGATGAAGAAGCCACTGTTGAAAAAATGTCTCCATGAGATCCAGCTGTAAGGCATTTCTCAATTAGTGATCAATGGGAGAGGGCCCATACCATTGTGGGTGGTAACATTCCTGGCCTGTGGTTCCAGGAGGCTGATCAAGCTATTAGGAGCAAGTTAATCAACACAAATCAACACATGCACACTCCATGACCTCTGCATCAGCTCCTGACTCCAGGCTTCTGCCCTGTTTAAGTTCCTATCCTGACTTCCTTCACTGATGGACTACAATAAAACTCAAACTAAGACAGCAGTTTGTATAGAACTTTCCAATACTTTAGAGATAGTGCTCAGAGAATAATCCAGGTCAGTTCCAATTCATTCCCCTAATTCCTGTGTCTGAAGTGTGAGATACTTTCAGCAATAGTGCCTTACTTTCAAGTTCTGGAAGGTAAGCAATGGCAACAGTACTGTAAATTGTTTACCAAGGCTTTTTAAACTTACTGACAACTCAAAGGAATTTTTCCATTCATGGCTCAGGGAGTTTTGTTACATAGTCTAAGGCTCTCATTAGCATTGCCCTGAATGGTAAAACTTTATTTGTATTATGTATGTATTTACAAAAGTATCTATATTTTATAAAGTATTGGTGCAGTCCCTTGGCTACAGGAAGATGCACTTAAATGTTAGATGTTAGAAATGACATAAAATTCCTATATTTTAGATATATCAAAACTTGTATTCCATTCCATGATTAACACATCACTGCAAACTTGCCTATTTGTGCAATTATAAATATTACTGTAAAGTATTCTCATTTTGATCCATGTGTGATGATGCACATCTGCATGCCTCTGACTCAGGAGAAGTGTGAGAAATGCAGACTGGAGTCCTAGACCAACTCAGGCCAGCATATTAATATCCTGTCTGCCAAATATTCTTAATTCAGTGGAGTAAATTTACCATAAATGAAGGACTTTTAAAATGACTACAATATGGAATATATAATAAAATGAGGCTCTATAAATCTACTTTTTAAACAGTTTCCATTTGATTCTCAAGATGAAACTATTAAAATTTGTTCATCAGTATATTTTCATGAGTCTAAAAGAGCTCATAGGTTAGAAAATAGTTACATCCATACCCATAGAAACCTAAAACACATAATTCTTTTCTCTAAGAAAATAGTTTTTCCTAGTACCCCATGTACTCCATTTTGTTTTCTTGGGTTACCAATCACTAGTTCAACAAATAATATGATATAAGTGCCATGCAGTGACAATTCAATATCCTTAGATTTTCAGCACACCATCGAAAGATCTTATTCTATTTAGAATAGGGAGCAGAGGTTTAAAATATAAACTGCCTTTCTGATATCATTAACTATAGTGACTAATACACATGAGTTAAAGGGAATCACTCCTTTTGTGAATCTGCTAGTAATATATCGGTGTATGTGTTCTTCGATTCCTAACTTCACTGTACCAAAGTATCACAGCCCTAGTACTTCAAAATAATACAAATTTGTATTTGGAGAGTTATCATAGTCAATAAAAATCCTGGCTGTGAAAACATAAGGATCAAAGATTGATCTCCACACCTTTCCTTACCTAAGGGAAGAGTAGGCAGAGACAGACAGATGAAAGAAGTTCACTAGCCTACCAGTTTAGTCTAATTGATATGATCCACATTCACTGAAGAGATCCTGTTTAAAATGTAAGGTGAAAAATGATTGAAGAAGATACCTAATATTGACCCTTGGCTTCCATTCATGCACACAGGTACCTATATACTGTCAGACATATGTCACACATACACACACATCTTCCTCTCCCTCTTTCTCTTTCTCTCTCTCTCTCTCTCATTCTCTCTCTCATACACACACACACCACTTTATAAATTTATTAATCACTTCCATAAATTATAAAAAAACATGTGAGGTGGTGGGCTATGAGAGGCAGCTGGGTACCTGATCGAGCAGGCTTTGAACCCCAGAGACCCTCAGGGATGGTAGGAGTTTGGCCTTGCTTTCTGGGCCCCCTGGTTCCTTTCACATAGCCACAGCCCTCTACAGCCCCTCCCAAAGAGAGGTTTGTGGCCATCAGTCACATAGCACAGTTAGGGGGCATGACACAGGCCACAGAGCCTCAAGACATCTCCATATTCATGAGATACCTAAAGGCCAGAGGGTGTAGCCAATTAAGCATTCCTTCCCAGACCCTCCTCCTTTCAAAAGATATTTAATCTCAGGCCTACCCTAAGAACACGGGGTATAGCTTCATCCATTTTCTGCCATGAAAATAAACATTTTAAGACCATGGACTACCTCTTCTCTTTGGGGCCCACTGTGGAGAACCGTGGAGAAGGCCTTCAACTAAAGAGCTGCCTTCTCACTAAGGTCCAGCCACAGAGGCCTCCAACCCAAGCTAGCTACCCTAGCCAGCCATGACCCAGCCAAGTGAGTCATCATGACCAAGCATCTCCTTCCTACTGGACTCAGCCAGAGCTTGTCCCCCTCACCCTTTCTGTTGTGGGTCAATCCAGCCCATATGCTGCCTATCACAGCCCTTCCTCGGCCTCTCAGTGGTGCCTGAGAGCCCAAGGGCTGAGACCAGTCGGTTCCTGGCCACCTCTGGCCTTGGATCCCCAAACCAAGAGCTCTGGTCCCCGTGGGACCTCAGACTGTGTTCTCTCACCCCCAGAGTCTAGCCCAAGGCTTCTCACAGCCCAACCTCCACCTAGCACAGTGTGGAGTAAACATAATCAAATTCCCTCACCTCTGCTGCTCTGAGCCGAGGCTCCAGCCCCTTCGAGTGACAGACATGGGACACAACTTAACCCACAGGATACAAGGCCACATGCACCACACCCCAACAATGTTGTAATTAAAACAAGTGTATACATTTTGTTAATTTTCAAATCTTGGCTAAAAATATCTTCAGAATGCAAATACACCACATACGTTTCTTGTCAAATGTATTCTGAGTTGTAATATGGGGAAATAACATCCCTCTAAAATAATTTTGGCAGATTCCGTATCAAGACTAACAACACTGGGAACAGAACCTGGTTCCATCAAAGCCAGTATTTTCTCCATGTATGCATACTTATATCTGACAGCTTATTTATATGCATTTATTCTATCACAAAGTAAAGAAAAGAGATGAAAGGGATGTCTGTTTTAGCAGGTAATCACTAAGATGCTCTGAGGACCAGATACAGATTTGTGACTAAAAGGTGGTCTGAAATGGAAAATGATGGCTACAGTGAAGTAGCATCATGAAATTCCATAGGTAAAATACATTATAAATATTTTTCATCATCTTGCTTACTAACAACTGTTAAAATGGCCCATCTTTTGTGAATCTTTTTTCCAATGCCACATATTTATAAACTTATCTTTATTAAAAATTAACACAATATATTTTGACTACATATTCCCCTCCCCCAAATAGTCCCATATACCTGTCATCTCTCTTCCCACCTAGCTTTATGTGTTTTATCCTCCCCCCCAACTCTGCTTCTCCTTCCTCTTTCTAAAACAACAGAAAATGAAGGGCAAAACAAGCATAACACAATAAGACAAAAATACCGAAACTAAAACAAAAAGTCCACAAAAGAAGCACAAAGTCTATTTTGTACTGTCCAACCACTCTTGAGTATGGTGCTTGCCCTGGGGATTGTCAATATGGCATGTGACACCTCATTATAGGAAACTGATTTTCTTCCTCTCCATACATATAAGTTGCAAGTAGTTTTCTGGGTAGAGGTGGAATTTTGTGTCTATTCTTCTTCTCGGTGTGTGGATTTTGCTTGTTTTGTTCCTGTACTGGTCTTAATGTATGCTGCCACAGGCTCTGATATTATATATCCATTGTGTCTAGAAGGTACTGCTTCCTTGCTGTTCTCCATTGTCTCTGGGTTCTTACAATCTTTCAACTTCCTCTTCTGCATAGCTTCCTGAGCCCTGAGAGGACAAGATTTGATGGAGACATCTCATTTAGGAGTGAGTGCTCCAAAGTCTCTCACTCTCTGCACATGGTTCAGTTTGGGGTCTCTGTTAGTTCCCACCTAACTGCAAGAAGAAGCTTCTCTGATGAGGAATGATCAAGGCCCTGATCTATGTGTATTTTACTGCATGTTCCTTTAAAAAAGAAATAGTATTGTTTTACATTAGGAAGATGACCTCTCTAGTTTCAGAACTTTGTCAAGGTTAGCAATGTCAGGTATGAGTTATCCAATCAAAATTAGTTGGTTGTTCCCGTAACATTAGTGCCATTATTTCACCAGTATATCTTGCAGGCAGGTCATTGTCATAGGTCTCAGAAATTATAGCTGGGTAATATTGATGATTACCTTTATCCTCCTGTAGCATACAGAGTACTTTCCAGCACCATGAATAGTAAAGCATCTAGTTAGGCACCAGGACAACTTATCTGCATTTGAGGACACATGTTAAGTGCTGTCTTCAAGAAAAGGGTCTTATTATCAGGGCATGGAGAGGCAGAGCAGCCTTTACAACAGCCTGTGATATTTGGGAGTGGGAGCTATATGTGACCCTTTGGCCAATAACTCAACAGAGTGAAACCCATTCCTGGAACTAGAAGTTTGACTTGACGTCAAATGTCTAGTAAGAGCATTGTCTCCCCCATTATAAAGTGTCTTCATTTAAATTCTTTTCTTATATGTTTGTATTTTAGAAAGCTTCTACAGTAGGTTTCCATATGTTTTTTTAAAAAGCCATTAGTATTAACTGATGTTTTTAAACTTGAAAACACATATCTCTTTGGGGAAGAAGGAAGTGGTTGGGAAAAGCATAAATTTGGAAGATTGTGTGAAATGTAACTTAATCCATATGAAGAAAAAATTATTTACTTTGAAGAGATAATTTCACAAGTGAAAAAAGATGTCTACAGGAAACTATTTTTTTTTTACCAAGGCACTGTTTATACTAATAAATAAAATAGAAACCGAAACAGGATGTGTATAAATAAGAGAACTAAATTATGTGGTCATTAAAAGTCCTGTTGTGAATCTGTATTTGTTGCATGAGATGGTGCCCAGGAAATAATGATGAGTGAATGAAACAATAAAAAGAAAAACCTGCAATCTTATTGCCCACATAATACATTTTTCTTATAAATTTGATAAAGCTGGAATGCTATGTAATATTTGGAAATGATCAATCATAAACAATATGGTTTTATATTTAATTCACAGTATTGAGAATAAAAGAAAATAGAATAAACTATTTAAGGATATAGCAATTAGGAAATTTAAAAATGCTTGCACAAAATCCAAGATACAATTTTTTTTCAAGAAGAGGTAAATAAAAAGACAAGTCAGCATAGTTTCATTAGCAGTAACAAAATCATCACTGTAACAGAGATGTGAGAGGTCATCGTACAGAAGGGTAGGAAATCTCTATCCCTTCTCTTCAAGCTTCATGTGAATCTAAAAGTGCTTTTAAAAATAAAGTCTTTCAATAAAACATACATAAATATTTTGTATGTATAACACTGGGAATTATTGTGAAAACTTGATGCACACTAGTTAAGCACACTACCCATGAGCTACATCTTCAGTTTTATCAATTTTAAATGACTGTCCTTGGTCAAGGCTGTGAGATAGAGAATGGGAAAGCAAAACTGAAGAAAGCATAACAAACTAATAAAAGGGCTATGTAGAAAGAATCTCTCATGTACGGTATAGAAGCATCGCCTGTCAAGGAAAAGTTGATGGCCAATTTCCTAAGTCAGGATTAGAAGGTAGGAAATCCTGCATAGAGAGATAGGAATTTTGGGATATAGTCAGGTGCAGGAGAAGATAGCTGGACATATGAAACTGAGGAGAGGTAACCAACCATGTGGCATACATAGAATAGAATAAATAGGTAATATAAGTTACAAGCTAGTTGGGTAAAAAGCCCAAGCCTGTAGCCTAGGCATTTATTCATGCATAAGTAGCCTCAGAATCATTCTTTGGGAACTGATGAATAAGTGAAAAGTGCAGTAACAAGTGGCATCCATCTTGTTAAGCATGTAATCCAAACTTAGCTAAAAATTCAAGTTTAGAACAAAAGATTCAGGTATTAGAAAAGCACCGAATGAAAGATGCAAACAACCCCCTCCTTGAGCAGTTTCCTAGCTGGGAGGAGAGAGCAAGTAGAGATCAGTTAACATCAGATAACAAGCCAGGAACTGAAGCCTCAGGTTCTTTCCGCAGGAAAAAACTTCCCAGAGCTGGGGCAGATAGACTTAAATCCCAGCTCGTGCCCATGGGTATGAAGCTTGGCTCTCACAGAAGGGCAAACAGCAGCTCCAGCCCCAAACTGGCAAGAGCAGCCTGCTAAACTAAGCCAAAGGGACAGAACTAGATGCTATAGACATGTTGTTGCCTGAGGATCCTGTAGACACACAGAGGGACTAAAAGATCATTTTACAGGAGTTTTGAACTGGTAGTGTGAAAGTTTGCAAACACTAAAATAGAAGCAAATATTTCATCTTGAAATTAATAAAATGAAGCCCTTAAAGAGAGAAATAATTAAAAAGAATAAGCTACATAAGGTAGAAAAGAGTTTATAAAAATTAAAAACAGGTAAAGATAATTAAGTTTAGAAAGCATTAAAAGAGAAATAAATATACATAAAAGATAAAATCTTTGAAGAAGAGAAAGAAAAATAGAAATATTGGTAAAGGTTCATAGATGCTAAAGAAAATAAAGAAACTGAAAATATGCAGTCATATAATACTGACTTTAAATATAAAAAAAATAAAGTCTCCAAAGACAGGAGAGAGAATATAGAAACAAGGTCTTCAAAGAAAGGAAAGAGAAAAATATCTTCTCAAAAAAGGAGAGCATTAGAGATATTAAAAAAGAAAATACTTTCCATGTTAAAAAAAAAATGGAAGATACACTGAGGAGGGCATTTGGACCCATATAGTTTTATTTTGACTGACAGTATTAAAATAATTATATGTTGAATAATGATATAGTAAAGACTATATCCTCTTTAAAAAAAAAAAAAAACAGAATAAAGCAGACTAAGATGAAGAGAGGATTGAATGAATGCTAAGTTACAGGCCATAGGACAGAGATGAGAGGATTCTTTAAGTCAGAGTAAAGAATCTTTAAAAGGATACAATCTGGAACCTACAGTGAAGCAAAAAATGTGGTTCCAGATGAGGAAATTCCACAAAGGCTTGAGAAATAGCAACCCATAGAGATGCAATATACTGAGTTAAAAATCCAGATTCTGCTTAATGATGCTACCTTAGGGCAATGTCATATAATACCTTGTGTGTTCCATTCTATAGAGCTTGGAGAATTAAGAGATGTCTATATGTTAATACATCATACAATTGATATAATTTCAATATGTTTCTGCCTAGAATTCTGAAAAGATGATTCTAAGATTGCCCATTTATAAGATATAATAGCTATCTTGGAATTCCTTTGCATATTAATCTGATGATGCTCAAGTATATGCATCTAATAGACTAGAACAACATTTTACATAATATAATATTAAACATATTTTACATATATATCTCACAATTCAACAGGACAAGCAATTGTAAAGAGATTTAACAGAACTTTAAAGGAAATTCTCATTAAAAGGAGAAGATATAAATACCCCCAGAGATAGATTATATAATGCTTTATTGACTTAATTTTTAAATGTAAATGAGACAGATAACACAGCTGCTGAAATACACTGGATTTTAGAAAGTACTGATTATTTAGATCAGCCTATATATGTGATAACCTCAGAATAGAAGGAAGAAAATGTGTTAAATTGGAAGAGAGGTTGTTTACCTTGTGTCTTCAGGAGAAGGAAAACTGTGGATTCCTTCAAAACTAATAAAAATGAAATTTTACTAGGGAGGTTCCTGAGTATGTTGGCTGCAGTCAGGCAGAAAGAAATCAAGCAGACCAACTAAACAAGTCACATGTATTTCTGATCCCTCTACATGGAAAGAGCTAAGCATGCAGTAACTATTGTTGGCTCCAGAATCCTCAGGACTTATCATGCCTTCCTTTCAAATAACATGGATACAAATGAAGTTTGATTGTAAAAATCCAAAGTAATTTAAAGAAAAACAGATGTCTTATCAGCTTGAACAGAGAGCAGAGAATCATTTTTAGCCGATTGTTCATACCACACATTCCATATATATTCTAATGCAGAACTGTATAATACCTGTGAAAGTTTATGTTTACAAACACCAATGAAGGCTCTGACAAGATTTGTCCTCAAGGATGGTGAAAAGGATTCTGAGATGCTGAGACATATTTATTTCAGCATCCTGTTTCATCCAACCTCAGACTACCTCATTAGCTATTCATTAAAATTTCTTTTCAGTATAGCTTCAAAATGCCTTACCTCAATTGTTCCAGCCTTTCAGACTGTTCCAATCAGGATTTCATTTAGGTAGGCCCTGCACTTTCTCAGAACACAAACTGGACAACAAATGTTACAGCTAGCTTTCTTAAGACTGGCCAATATCCCAATTTCCTTTGGAGCCATAAAAGAAAACTATACCCCAAGATGTCAGGAAGCAATTTTAAGAGAACAACGCCTCCTTCCCAAAGAGCCAAAAGGTGGGGTGGGAGATTTTTTGGGTCATCCAATGACTAAGTTGTTAATGGTCTTAGTAAGGGAGGAAAGAAAGTAAGGGAGATTAGATTAAGGGATTTCTTTCTCTCTTTTTCTTTCTTTTCCCCTCTTTCTCTCCTATCTAATGTTATGGGAAAGATGGGGAGAAGGGATAAAAATAATAAAAGTGAGATATAGAAATGATAAGTTAAAGGATAGATTATTGAATCTACTTTTAGACAAAACAGCATTAATAAGCCAAATATTTTACATTTTATAGGGACTTTGTATATTGATATAAATTTAAGGTTATATTTTGTTACAAAATACTATGTATATATGTTTTAACTCCCATTTAAAGTATTGTACATATGCAACTGATTTCAAAGTGTGGTGTGAAGTTCTAGTCCTTTTGAAAGCTGCTATAACAAACTGTTTAGGATAATTAAGAAACAGAAGTTAGTAGTCAATCAAACTTACTGGGCCTGTTAGATACTACTTTAGTTAATTACAGAAATAAGCTTCATGGTTTCAAAGTTAAACAGGAGATAGCTAGAAACAAGCACATATATAGAATAGATGGTCTTCAAAAACCTCAGAGATCTACATAATATGGTATTTAAAGATGTTTGATTAATAAAAGGCTTTTCATGCCAGTGAGATGTAAGTTCCTGGTAACACCCCTATTTTACTTCAAAGAAGATGAAAAGCAATGAAGAACCTCCATTTGGAGTTTGCTTCAAATGAGGCAACCTAGTCACCAGGCAAAAAACTGCACTTGCCTCAACTACAGACAAAATGCTATCAAAACAGGACATAGGGAACTCAGCTGCTGAGCTTTGCAAGGACAAATTAGGCAAGTCTTTCAATATTCCTGCTTCACGAAAAAATGTCTATCAGATATTCTGGGTCAGGAGACTGAAGATGATGCTCCAACGACTCAGAATCTGGGGTGTCTGTCCAGGCATCCAGCTGTCTCTGTCATTTCTATAGATTTGGAAGCCACTTGCTCTATACTTCCTGCATACTCAGGTAATATTTATCCCTTCTCAGGTCTCTGATGGAGTTGAAGACTGGATAGTCACTGTCTTATGATGAAGCTTAACTTGTTTAGGATTCAAGAAAATATTTTAAGGTCGAATAAGATGTTTTTATGTTGGTAAAGCAAGTTTTGATAAAAAAAATGATTTAAGTACAGAATTCTAAACTCACCAAGATAAAATAGATAGTAGAGTACTTTCTCCAAGTTTATCGAATACAAATGGACTGGTCATTTTGAATATAATTTTACTTGCTATGTTTCATAATTGTTCTTATTGCATATTGGACTAAAAGGATGAGATGTAGAAATGTAGAGAGAATCTCTCATGTAGTGTGGAAGCATCACTTGTCAATAAAAAACTGATGGCCAATGAGCTAAGGCAGTGTTAGAAGGTGGGACATCTGGCAGAAAGAGATAGGAACTCTAAGATGCAGTCAGGCATGGGAGAAGATTTCACCCTGAACTCAGATGAGATAGACATATGAAGCTGATTCGAGGTAAACAACCATGTGGCACACATAGAATATAATATTAGGTTATATACGTTATGAGCTAGTCAGGTAACAAGTCCAAGCTTATGGCCTAGGCATTTATTCATACCTCCGAGTCATTATTCAGAAACTGGGGCATGGATGACAAGGTTACAGAGGTAACTGATAACAACTTGCCCTGTACAATTACCCAATTTTCTGTATGTAATGTTCCCAAAGTGAAACCACAAATTTGAAAATAGGAACCATGCAAATATTTGAATGCACATGTGGAGAAATATTGATCAGATCACTTTATTAGTCATCTTCAAAGAAACAAAGGTGTGCTGGATTTAGAACTATTTAGACCGACAAGCATGTGACCTTGTACATTACAAATTTAGATACAAAAGTCCTAGTGGTTTTTCTGTAAAATTTTTTGAAATGTTATAGAATTTTCCTTTAAAAACAATCATAATAGAGTAACAGCCATAACTCAGTGGTAGAGCACTTGTGTAGCATGTGGAAGACCACAATTCCATTCCCAAAAATGCAAGAAAGAAGTCATACTGATTCTTATTTGGGCTCCAACATGTAGAAAGCTTGAAGGACATAACTTCCATCTTTGAGAGACTAATAAGCTAGACAAAGTAAATGTCAATGATTTTTTTTGGCCCTATTTGAAAACTAAGTTTTCAGGGAAAATTCCCATATTAAAATCTGGATATTAATATGGCAAATTAAAAGTAAGCAAATCCAGAAAATCATATGCAAGCTTTACTTACCGGGAACAAAAGCCACTGGTAGAGTCCCAATAATTTTGACACAAATGTGTAAATAATGAGCGTGGAGCAGTCTGAGAAAGTCCTGCATATAGTCTTAAAGGGGCCCCATGATCCTAGGTAAGATCTCTTGAATGATAAAAAGCCAAAAAATATCCACTAGAACTGGGACATGTTGAACACAAGAGCAATATCACTACAATGTATCCAGAGCTGTCTTCATAACAAATCATCTGTCTAGTAATTCACAGGAGCCTTGCCCCAGAGATCTTTTCATAACAACCCTTTTTAACCTCCCTGCCTTGCTTAATTGGGAACAGGGGCAGAACTGCATATGAGCAGAAATACAGGCAATTATCACAGATCAGACACACAGGTCTAGCAAAAGACTGGGGAAAAAAACTGCCAAATACTTCACTTCCTTCCCTCATTATTGCTTTCCCACCAGGTTTATAACATTAAGAACAGTAGATGACAGCTGCAAGAGTTTGATAAGATAGATTTTTAGCTGCAAGAGTTTGATAAGATAGATTTTTCTCTGAAAGGCACTTACAGACATGCAAACTCAACAGACAAGACAAAACCAGAGGCAATAGAGGAATTTGAAAGCTCTGGGACCTATGGATTTAACTAATATAAACCAAACCCCAGCTGCTACCCAGATTACATAAATTCCCAAAAAGGAAGCCTATTTATCTAGGGCAGAGCTTCTCAACCTTTCTAATGCTGTGACCATTTAATACAGTTCCTCGAGTTGACTCCCAAACATAAAAATTACTTCATTGGTACTTCATAACTGTATTTTTGCTGCTGTTTTGAGTCATAATGTAAATATCTTATATGCTACCCCTGTGAAAGGAACACTAATCTAAGTCCTAGTGCATATCCAAATTTTGATTAAAAACTTCAAGTTTTTAATTATGCAAAAAGGCAAGTTTTTAAGTATGCCAAAAGGTAAGACATAAAATAAAAACAGAAAAGTCAAAGGAGTCTGATATAGATACATAGATGATAGATAGGTAGATAGATAGATAGATAGATAGATAGATAGATAGATAGATAGATATGATAGGTATTCATATGTGTATGAGTCAGATTCAGATATGATACAGATATTGGATATTGTATAAGTAGATTAACTAGGACCAAAATATGTGTAAGAAAATATCCTAATAAGGCCCATCATTCTCTATAATGAACATACTTTAATAATTAAAAAAGAAAAGAGATCAAGAAAGGTAGTCTAAGAACCAGTCACAACCTAGATAAAATTAAAGAGACATGATGACCTGATGTAAATAATATAAGGGCTCTAACATAATTATGGAACATGCAACAAAAGGTAAAGGAAGCAAAGATAAAAACTGTAATGAAAATCAAAACAAAATATTAAAATCCAAAAGCATTATCATCCTTAATCCTGTAGTGTGAGTTATCCATGGTGACTTTTCTCCATAGAGTCCAATACAGTAAGGGAGAAGAGAAAGGGAGAAACTTTTTCAGCATCCACAGAAGTTGATAGCATGTACTCACAAATAAAATGTGATGAGAATAGCAATTTGGCTCTATGATTTTCCTTTTATATTATCCTAGCTTAATCATGAAAAATATCAGACAATTTGAGTGACATTTTACAAATAATCATACCATTAAATCTATAAATCATAATGTTAAGAGAAATAAGCCAGATTTCAAAACAACAACAACAAAAATTGCATGCTTTGTTTCACATATGGACTCAATATTTTACACAAATATGAAGGGAAAGAGAGGGAGAAAAGGAGGAGGTGAAGGGAAGAAAAGAAGGAAAAGAAGGAGGGAAGGAGGAAAGGAGGGATAAGGTGGCAAGAGAGAACATAAAGAGAAGCTTTTGTAAAGAGAAGCAAGATAAACAGGAAGAGGAAAAGAGACAAAAGTGAGTATAAGTAGATTAACTAGGACCAAAATATGTGTAAGAAAATGTCCTAATAAGGCCCATCATTCTCTATAATGAACATAATTTAATAATTAAAAAAGAAAAGGGGTCAGGAAAGGTAGTTAAGAACCAGTCACAACCTAGATAAAATTAAAGAGACATGATGACCTGATGTAATGTTGTGTCATAGCAGAGGTCATGGACTGCAAAAAGACATTATGGAAAAAAATAGAGAAAAAGATGGAGTTGGCCTTACAGTCATTGTCAGTACTGATTTATTAATGAGACAAATGCACCTTGCTTATAAGTGAGATTTCTCTGTGCTCTCTCTACAATGATTCTGTGAATCCTCTCTGGAAAAAAAAAAAAAGGTTTATTGTTTTGGAATGATCGCTACTATTTTTAAGTTAACATAGCATTTGTAAAGCTTTTTCAACAAACAATATGGACAAAAAGTATTTATCCTGGTTTCCCATCATTACGCCCATCTATATAAATACATCTGTCCAACTGAGCAACTCATCCACCCAGCTCCACATTGACAGATTCACCAGCTGTCTCTATTTCTAAAGAAAGAGGTCAATTTCAATTGCAGACCTCAGACATATCCCCTGGCTACATCTGCACACACAAGTGCTGCAGTCAAATTCACTAGATTGAGAAGTCATTCAGTAATTATCTTATTTAGGGGGAGAAAAAGTGAAATGGAAATAAAGGCAATGAGGTTTAAATGTTTTTGTTTTATCTTTAAAATTGTGTAGCTTTGGACTAAGCACTGTTGCAAGACAGACTTGATTTGCAGTGTTGCTGACTAATCCTAACAAAAGCTATACAGGTTAAAGGTGAACCAAAGGAAGCCCAACAGTGGTGGCACACACCTTTAATGCCAGTTGTTAGCATTCTGTCTAAAACTCCACCCCCACAGTTACCTTGCAACAGCCAGGTATGCTCCTCCCCACAGTTACCTGGCAATAACCAGGTAGGCCTGGCCCACTATAAAAGGGGCTATTTGCCCTCTCCTCTCTCTCTCCTTGATTCTCCTGCTCTCTTGCTTTCTTGCCTTCTTGCTCCCCCTCTGTCCCCTCCCCCCTTCCCCCTTCTCTTCCCCGTCTCTTCACATGCTCATGGCTGGCCTCTACTTCTCTCCTCTCCTCTCCTCTCCTCTCCTCTCCTCTCCTCTCCTCTCCTCTCCTCCTCCTCTCCTCTCCTCTCCTCTCCTCTCCTCTCCTCTCCTCTCCTCTCCTCCCTCTCTTTCTCTCTCTCTCTTTCTCTCTCTGCCTTTCTCTGACTCTACTACCCTCTTAACTCCCCTCCCCATGCCCTGAGTAAACTCTAGTCTATACTATACCATCCTGTGGCTTGTACCTCAGGGGGAAGTGATGCCTCGGCATGTGCCCGCTGAGACATCCCCCTCTTCCATACCTCACCACACACACCTATAGAAGATATTCTATATCTCTTCATCTTTTTTATAAACACATCACCAGCACTTCTGTGTGGCAAAGACAGGTGAATTTCTGAGTTTGAAGCTGTCTGGTCTACAGAGTGAGCTCCATGGACACACAGAAAAACCCTCTCTCAAAAACAAAACAAACAAAAAATACATTTTTTCCAGAAAGTGGTGGTGAATACCTTTAATCCCAGTACCCAGAGGCAGAGGCTAAAGCAGATTTCTGTAAGTTAAAGGACAGCCTGTTCTGTGGAGAGTTTCAGGACTGTCAGAGCTATATAGAGAAGCCCTATCTTGAAATTAAAACAAACAAACAAACAAAAACAAGCAAACAACAAAAACAAAGTTGGACCAAAGGAAGAAGAACATTAAGAAAATTTCAGGTGATATAAACTCCAGAACCTGAGCTCAAGTTCATAAACAACTAAATTGACTACCATGACTCACAGTCTTCTCATTTCCTGTGACTTGCTTTTGACTACTTGGTGGTGTAAGTCTCTTAGGAGCCTTAGCTTACCAGGGTCCCCCTGAGTGAACAATGCAGAGCTGTGGGTCAATGCAAAAGCAAGAGGAATTTTATTGTTCCATCATAATGAGGTCATCCTGCATACAAAAGGAGAGGCAACAACCCTGGGCAGCTCGTTTGGTCAGTTTTTATACAGATTTTAGGGGTAGACTAGAGAAACACCAACTAGGCACAATACGATTGGCAGTGTGACTTTTAAACTGGTTGGTCTTTAGGGAATTAGGTGGCAGGGGCTTCCCTTGTCTGCTGGTGGCCAAAGGTCCATCCTGTGGAATGTGTCAATGTGCTTTGGGCCTCCCCTATATGCAGGTTGGTCCCCTCCCCTCTCTTCCGGAAGGAGAAGTGTTCCAAAGTTCCTGAGCTGACCTCTTCAGTGGGTTATTTTTTTCTTCCACTCTTCTCCAGCCTTTCAACCTACTAACACTAGATAAGAGAGAAAAAGGGATGGAGAGCAAAAAAGGAGATCCCTGTATAAAGTCGGGTTAGAAAGGGGTGATATTACGGTTACATGGCTTCCTGCTGATTAAAGGCATCAAACTCCTTGGGGGCAAGTTTGATATTTGCCATCAGGATATCTAATTTATTCTTGTTTTTTCATTGCTCAGGACTACCTAGCAAACCAAGACCAACAGAAACCAACAACAAACCAACAACCCACACCTTCTTAGGGACCTAGCATTTATATACCCTCTGAAAAGTCTCCAGAATTCTAAATGTCCTCAATCACAGAAACTACTAATGGCAAAAATCATGCCCCTGCTAAAGCAGGTAGCAAATCATAGTCAGTTGTTGTGGACAATCTGAAGCAGCCCCATATCCTCACACCTGAGATTAAAACAGAGACATATTCTTATAATATCACTGTGTTTTTAAAAGCAAGCAAAATTCTAAAATTGTCCCTACAACTTCCTTTTGACTTTCTTTTATTTTGGTGTTTGTTTTCTTAGTTGCTTGCTTATTTACTCGCTTGCTTTTGAGACAGAGCCTTGCCCTATAGCCCAGGCTGGCCTCAAATTCCCAGCAATGCTCCTGCCTCAGTCTCCAAAGACCTGAAATTATAGGAATAAGTCATCACACCCAACTGATCTTCTTACTTTTAATGACAATCCTGATTATTCATTATAATTTGCTTTCTGTCCTGAGTTCTGGAATTATAGATGACTGAGACACAAATTCTGAGAGTGGTTTAACTTTCTGGTTCAGCAGTCTCTCAAAAAGCATTTTATTTTAAAGAAGGGCGGGGTGGGCTAGCAGCTCATTGCATTATCTCTTGGCAGCATATCTTTTCAACTCTAAATTTCATTGTGACTTATTTGCCTTGCCCCTCTGTCACCATCTACTCTAACATCCTAATCACAGCCTACAACTTATAATTTGTGTTTTCAAAGCTGTATTTTTCAAACATGTTTTTTTGTCTCTCCAAATCAAAGACACCTTTTCAATGTCAGAAAGAGGGAAAATGAGAGAAAACACACACTCAAGCACATATTCATGTGTCCATGCATAAATGCACTACATACACACTCATCTTCAAGCTAGAGATATTGCTGAATTTTAGCACAAGAATTTTCTGTTTTCTTTCATTTTAGCATGTAGCTTCATTGACCATAAAGGACATTGTGACACTGTTTATTTTTTATTGTTTATTGACCTTAAATAGAATCCCAACCATGAAATTTTAAATTAATATCAAATATTCTCCTACTTAAATAGTACTTTGCAACAAATAAAGCATTTTGACCTTCTAGAATATGTAATTTAGGCTCATGTGCATCATATATTAATGCTTTTATCTTTACATCAACATTGTTTGTCTGTCCTATACTCCATGTCAATAATGATTAATGTCAATGCAAAAACAAAACAAAACAAACCACAGCTATCATCTTAATGAGAATAAGACTTTATTGTGGAGCCATGTAAAGTGACCATGACCCAGGAACACAGATTTAGGTTATACCAAATTTCATATTCTGATATGGAAATATGTTCATGACATTTTATAGTTTTACAGGCAAACAAAATCATAAATCAATGCAAATTTAAACATATTTGTAGGTACATCAGAAAGGCAGCTACAGCAAAGTGGAGGATGCTTTTTCATAGGCCTAAAATGTTGTCTGGTGACATCGTAGCTTCTGGGTTGGTGGAAGCTACTGCTATGCTAAATTAACAGATTCCAAAGGTGTGTTATCTGTTAGTCACAAGATGTTAGTTCCAATAGAGCTGTGGGCAAAGAATGATTGTTCGGGGACTAAAGCTCTGTACCTGTAACATTGCTCCACAGTACTAATGTCCATTGTAAGAATCTTCACATAGTACTAACATTATAATTCATCAGTTTCTTCAGACACAGTTTCTTTTTGGAGTTCTTATTCATATTAGGAAAAAATTACTGTGCTCAGAGTATCTTCTGATATGACAGTAGTTTTATATCTCCATACTCAGTTACTTCATCCCACAAATGCTCCCATCCTTCAAATAGAAATATTATTGGCAATCACATACAAGGTAGAAATGACTGTTGAAAATTTGGGGGTAGCTGAAAGTAATTAATTTAATGTATCATTTTATTTAGAAATAATCAGTAGTTTAAAAAACAGCATTATTAGCAAGCATGTGCCATAATATAAATGACCATATATTCCCTCAAGCTTGTGACTCTTAAAATTTGTTTAATTAAAAGAGGCAAAATTGTTGATAATATCCCTGCTATGTATCAAGTTCATGTATTTTAATAGTATGATAATTATGTAAGAAAAAACTACATTTTAATAAAAATAAGCAACTATGCTATTGTAATCATTAAATTTGCTAATGTAGCTATTCTACTATATAACTTTAATGGTATTTCCAACTCCTGTTAGTGACAAGAAAGTAAAATTTGAAAATCACAAATATGCTAACATTTACAAAAAAACCTACTAGTTTCACACTTGAACTCTGTAAATGTATGTGTAATGTGTATATACATTTTATCTTCCTTGACTAAAAGGGATTTAAAGATATTTACCAAAAAAAAGAAAAAGAAAAAAATAGAAAGAAAAAGAAAATCCTGTGATGCAGTAACATAAAAACAAGAATAAGAAAAGTGAAAGTAAGAAAAATATGAATTAAAGGGCAAATAGTGACAGGAAACTAAGAGAGAGCCAAAAGTCAGGTTAAAACTCAATGACATTTAAGCCAGAGGTAAACCAATCCTTCAAGCTCTGATCTTTCAAAATGCAAATAGAAAATGGATATAATTTTAAGTTTCACAGAACCAATAAAGAAAAAAGTTAATGATGTGCTCTGGCAAAACACCACTGTTGCTAAGGCCAGAGGAGAAATGACCTCTCAATTCTGTCTTGGAAAGAACACAATCTCAAACTTCAGCCCTGTGCCAAAGAGCTATAATAATCACCCTGCTTGTCACTAACCACGAAGAGCCTCCTATTAATACTTACCACTCACTGACATCCAGCAAAAATGATAAGATGACGCACTGCCCCTATCACATGAAAAATTTGAATCTATCCATGTGAACAGTTGTCATGTCAAGAGCTTGGTTTAATTAACAGGCTCTCACACCAAAAATTGGAGCTTTGTAAAATGGTGGTGCAGGAATGGGAACCAGGCAAAAGTAGTCTGAAATTCCTGTTGTTTCCAAAAGCTCTCTTACCAATATCTTACAACATTTAAAATGTACCCTTTACAGATATGGGTGATATGTCACCTTACTATTGCTAAGTAAAAGATTAGGATGTTTCAACATTTAAAAGTTACCAATTAAGACAGAAAGTAAACAATGATTCTCTCATGCTTTCTACATAAATATATATACAGATAAAATGCCCATACACATGAAACAAAAGTAAATAAATAAATCTCAAAGAAAATGGTGTTGCTATGTTAAAGTATGGCCATGAAATCCACAGCCTTCTCTATTTGCTCTCTCTCTTACCACTGCTACTAGCAATATAAACGCAGGTGACCCCCAGCAATAAACTATGAACACAGTTTACAAGCAATTCTAGAACTCTCTTCTGTGTGTTCTTGTCTCTTAACATGTAGAGATGATTTCTAAACATAAGCCTGGTTTGCTGTACATGCTTCAGAATTACTTGTGAAACATTTGATCATGTTTCATTGGCCCTGTTCAGGAGAATATGACCCATAGAGTAAAGAAAGGACTTAGAAATAATTGTGTTAACATGCTCCTCATGTGACACAGTTGCATAGGAAGGTTTCCAACCCACTGAACTTAAAGCTTACACACTCTGGTGTTGAAACCCCTCAAAGACTCTCTTGTAGGGCTGACCCCTCTCTCTTATACAATAGACTAATGCCACATATGAAAATTTCCCAGGCAACTCTCTAGTTTGGGGATTTACTTGAATACTAAATCATGCAATTTTAAAGAACAGATACAAACTTCCTTGTACAACTAGCTTCAATACTAACTGTTCTTATCCAACATCTGCCCTTTGCCCAGCTTCTTATGCAAACAGTCAAGGATTTCTAGGCCCAAACCACTTCTCCCAAACTTCCCAGCCAATTCAATTCCTGGTAAGGGCATTAAGACGCTGATCTCAAGCTTCTGATGTTCTCTTGGCTCCATTAGTAATGTAACAATTTCCTTGGAGTCCATGGGGGGAGGAGGTAACAAGAGCAAATTAACCCTAAAGAATGATAGATAGAAATAATCAAAAATTGGCGATAAAATTAATAACAACAACAAAAACGATATGAAGAATCAATGAAACAATTATTTAGTTCTTTTAAAATGATTTATAAAACTTTAGCCAAATGAACTAAATGAGAGAATACCCAAATTACTGAAATTAGTATTTTACAGGTAGAAATTATAACATATATCAACAAAATTAAGAAAATTGTAAGGACATACTCTAAAATTTAAATTTTAGGTTTTCTACAAAATGGAAAATATAAAAGAAATGAACAAATTCCTATATGTATATCATTACCAAATTAAACAAAGATAAAACAATTTAAGCATGTCTATAAGCAGGAACAAGACTAAAGCAATAATTGAAAACCTCCCAACTAATAAAATCCCAGAACCAAAGGAATTACTACAGAATTCTAGCAGAATAACCAAGATGAATATACTACTACTATTATAAATAGTTCATGAAAAAGTAAAGGAAGAAATTCTCCTAAGCTCTTTTATGAAGGCAGTGTTAACCATGAGTGCAAAACCAGATAAAGATTAAAAATAAAATCACAGACCTATCCCCATAGATGCAAAATTTTTCAATAAAACAATGGCAAAGTGAATACAAGCTCATATTTTAAAAATTATTCATCATAATCAACTTGGTCTCATTCCAGAGATGCAAGGATATTTAACAATACACAAATCAATTAACATTATCAATTACACAAATAGACTTAAAAGAATAAACCACATGATCAACTCATTTGATACAGAATATGACAATCCCTATAGAAGACATAAGGAGTTAAAGGACAGAGGATCCATACCTCAAAATAATAAAGGCAATATACAACAAATTTAAAGCCAACATCATACGAAGTTGAACATAAGACAAGGAATTCATACTAATATCAGGAACAAGACAAGAGTATCACTTCTCTCCACTCCTAGTCAGTATACTGATTCAAGCCTTCACTACATCGATAAGACAAGAAAGGGAAATAAAAAGAGAGACAAATGGAGGGAAAGTAGTCATGATACCCCTATTTATTGATAATATGGTTCTTTGCATGTGACCCAAAATACTCTACCCCAAATCTTTTAGTGTTGATAAATAATTTCAGCAAAGTTGGCACAACACAAAATTAACACAACAATATTCAGCCATCCTATATATCAAAAGAAGTAGAGTAAAAATAATCAGAAAAACAATCTTATTTACAACAGCCATGAAAAAATATTAAAATGCCTACAAATAAACCTTACTAATACAGTAAAAGACATCTACAATAAAAAAAAAAATTAAACACTGAAGAAAAAACTGAGAAAGACAATAGAAAATGGAAAGATCTCTCATATTTTTGAATCAAAAAAATTAGTATTGGGGGAAAAATATCCTTCTACCAAAAGGAATCTATAGATTCAATGAAATCACAGTCAAAATTCCAATGCTAATCCTCACAGACATAGGAAAAACAGTCTAAAAAGTTATATAGAGGCACAAAAAACCCAAAGATAGTCGAAGTTATCCCAAACCAAAGTAATACTGTGGCACATTGTCACCATTCCTGGCTTTAAATTATATTACAGAGCCAGGATAATGAGAACAGCAGAGTGTTGGGGGAAAAAAACATACACATAGATCAATAGTCTAGAAATGAAGACCTAGATTTAAACCCACTCAACAGCAGGTACCTGACTTTTGACAAAGATACTGTAAATATGCACTAGATAAAAGAGCATTTTCAACAAATGATGAATGGAAAACTAGATTTCAATGTGTAGAAAAATGATACTAGATCCTTTTCTCTCACTGTACAGAGAACTCAACCCTTAATGGACCAAGGCTCTCAACCTGATACGCTGAAAATGCTACAGAAAAAATTAGGAAGCACACTTTAACTCATAGGCTCAATACTATTATTCTACTAATCATACATAGCAATAAAAATGACTACCAATGACATGCTGTTATACCCATTGATCAGTGCCTTGGTCAGCCCTCATCAGAGAAGCTTATTTTTGCAGAAGGGAAATAATACAGAGACCCACAACTGGACAATGTGCAGAGAGTGAAAGACTTGGTAGCACTCAGTCCTAAATGGTGTGTCTTCATCAAATCCCTTCCCAATGGAGTCAGGGATCTATGAGAGGAGGTAGAAAGACTATAAGAGACAGAAAGGATGGAACACCCCAAGGAAACAGTGCCTTCTAGACTGAACGAGACTGATGCATACATACATGATACTGTGATAGCATACGAGACCTACACGGGTTCAATCCTTATGGGGAAGTGGAAGTGGGTTCCGATCTAGAAATAGGACCATGAAGCCATTTGTAATTGATACCAGTTGGCAAAATTAAAAATAATTTTGCTTTATTGAAGTGTTACTGGTATGTCAACCACATCCAGAGACAGGTCCCAATCTAAAGAGTAGTTGGTCAAAGTAGGAGGATATTCCCTAATTGGTTGGGTAAACAAAGATGGCAGAAGATAACCACTGGGCAAAGATATAGAGGCGGGATTTCCGGGCTGGAGAGGAAGAGAAGGAGATAGGACTGGGAGTCATACCAGGATGTAGAGCAGATAGGAAGTTGCAGAAAAGTAGGTCTCTCTGGACACTGATAGTTCGTAGCCAAGGAGGATGTGTCAGGATATTCTTCACCAAGCCTCTGAGTTATGTAGTTAGTTTTAAGTGTTTTTCTTCCCCTGGGCTAAAGAGAGCTGGGTGAAATGGCCATTGTTGGCATCAGGCAGTGAACAAACAAAACAGAGTGACTTGGCGAAGATAGCCATGGGAGCTGAGTAAGACAGCTATTGCCAGCATCAGGCAAGGAGGAACGGAAGCACTCCCAAGAATACAGGCCGAGGCTGTTCTCGAAGCATAGCCTGGATCTCTGGAAAGCCTTAGTTAACCATAGGGGCTGACTAGCCGGTGGACAGCTGCTGATTCCAGGGCCTAGCAGGAGCAAGCATGTAATTTTTTTGCGCTCAACAGGTCAACACAAAACTAAGTCCATGATTTCATGATTTTTTGTGGACTTTTTTTTTTGTCTTATTGGTCTTGATTTTTAAAGTGTTTGTTTTTGTGGGAAGTTGGGATTTTTGTTATTTATGTTTTTGTTTTACTTTTTAAAGGAAGACAGCAAAAGTGAACATAAATTTGGCTGGGTAAGAAGTAGGAAAGGATCTGAGAGGAGTTGGTAGAGGGGAAAACATGATCAAACATATCATATGAAAAAATAAAAAAGGAAATAGGATAATAAAAATGACTAAGAAATATCTCAAAAATGTTTATTATCACTAGTACTTAGGGAAATGCAAATAAGAACAACTTTGAGATTTCAACTTTTGAATGGATAATAAAAATGTGGCATAGGTAAGCTATAGAAAACTATTCAGCTGTGAAGAAAAATGAAATCATAAAATTTGCAGGTAGATAGAGAGAACTAGAAAGTATTGCGTTGTGTGAGGTAACATAAACTCAGAGTATCACACATTCTCTATCATCTGAGGCCCCTAGCTCAAAATCTTCAGATATGAGCATATATTTTGGAATAAATGAAGAGACTAGTAAAGTAAAAAGGAACCATTCTGGTTGTAGGGGAAGGACATCTGAATGGATAGCAGTGTAATGTCACCTGATGGGAGAATTGGTTGATTCCCAGAGGTGAGAGCTAAGTTCCCATCTCTGAAGACACCATTTAGTTTATACACAGGACCAAGAGGACCTGAGCTGGGTCTCATCTAAAAGCCTCCTCCATGAGGACTAGCTTCAATTGTACCAGAAAATACCTTGAAGTTTCCAAAGGAGAAAGGAAACCAATATTTCTACTCTGTTATAATGCTTATGAACCACATCATTGACCAGCACAGCACAATAACTCTGAGGATGCAATACTAACTTATATACCTTGGTAGTAACCAATACCTTTTGTAATTGGATATAAGATGTTTTCAACAAGAGGGAAATCATGCCTAGTACTGGAAACCTAGCCAAGAACCTAGGACTAATGAAAATGTGAATATTGAAGACCTTATAATTACCATTTTACTAAACCAGCATAATTGCCAACTTACGTTCTAAATATTTATCTGTATGCCCACAGAGAAGTGTTTCCACACCCATAATAAAACTTTACCTTGCAACAGATTTACATTACATTACATTACATTACATTACATTACATTATATTACATTGTATTACATTATAGAAAACCACACAAGTCAAAATGCCTAGCTATGGAAACTATCCATCTACAACACAACTCCTGCATCTACAATTCAGGGATCATTACAGAAAAGAAAGAAGAGATGGAAGGGATAGAAATACTGGATGATCCAGAGCAACTGGATGTTTACCATGAGAGTGTATCTCCAGTAATATAAGAAGCTACACCCATAATGTCTCACCAGCATGATTGCCCAAATGTAAGCTGACTAAGGATAACACCAAAGACATGCTAATGTGGAAGGGGAAAGCCCATGAGGTCTCAACCACAGACAAGAACTATAGGCAAGCACATCAATATAGGAAATATAGGAAAAGAACATCAATTGGTTATCCAATAATAAATGGACAGCCTTGAAAGCATATATACAAGTAACATTGGACAAACTGAGCAGATTGTATTTATATGGTATGTGTCACAGTGATTAAAGAAGAAAAGGTTATGAATTTGAGAAAAAGCAAGGAGGTACATGGAAAGGTTTCAGAGAGAGAAAAGAGAAGGTACAAATTATTTAATTATATTATAGCCTCAAAATTTACTTAAAACTTAAAATGTGGTACACATACATAATGGAGTATTACTCAGTTGTAAAAAAAAAAAAAAATTAAAATTTGGAGGTAAATGATGGGACTGGAAAAATTATACTCAATGAGATAACCCAGGCCCAGAAACTCAACTTCCTGATGTTTTTTCATATGCAGATCCTAGTTCCCAATGTTTAGTTTCATATGTTTAACTTGGAACAGAAGTAGAAGTCAGGAAACCAAAAATGGTGCTATCTTGTAGGAGACACATTAGGGAGGGGTAATAGTAAATTACAGGTATATAATAATATATTTTTTTAAAGCAGTGAGAAAGACCAATGGGGCAGCATGAAATTAAGCAGTTGGAGACTGTAAAAGTATTGAAAAACTGGGTAGGAGTGTGAGGTAAAGAGGAAGGCTAAATGAAAAATACAGGGTATAAAAAGCCATATGGAATCCTGCTATCACACAACCCAACCTAAAAAAAAGTTAATATAGGGATAATAGCCCACATGAGAAATTATAGAACACTGGGGATATTTAGGGTCAAAGAATTAAGAAGGAATAGGTTCAGACTGATAGAGGACAGGTGGGGTTAGTGAGTTAATTAAAAGTAAGACTTTGTGGAAAAGCCTTATGAAAACCCAAAGGTTAGTAAACTAATTTCAAAATGCAACTTAAAAAGAGTTAAATGAAATTATTCTTCATAAGTAGGCAATGTTGTTCTCACAGTTATTAAATAAGAATTGGAGTACAAGATACCGTCCTATACATAATTGGTCAAGGAGACCCAGAGGTCTCTAAACCAACACAGGCTATTGTTACTGTCCTTTGTTACCCATTGTAACTGTATGTTAAGTTTCTGTTGTTGAAGACAATACACATTTTGGTTGCAGGACATAGAGAATATGTTATCAATCAGACCTGAAAAATTTCCTCCCCGATGGCTAGCTTTCATAGTTCTGGAAGGTGTTATGTGGGCTTCTGAGAAAGAAGACATCAATGGTCTTGCCCAGCCTTGGATGCTTCATGCTGGGCTTCCAACCTGCTAAGCAAAGTGGGCCTGCTATTATTACTTTGCTAAATTGTCATGCCATGAAATTGGTATCTAAATATGTATATCTATAGACTTGTGCTGTTCTCAACATTGGTGACAGAAGCTTCTCTTAGAGGTGGATAGCAGTCAATAGAGAGCTGCATAGTTGGTCGAAGTGCTGAAAACAAGAGACTAAGTGTTCATCCTTATAAAGGCCACCATTCCACCACCATTGCAATCAATGCTTATGGAAGAACATCAAGGAAGTAGAGCAGGAAAGAACATAAGATCTTCAAGATGGAGAGGAATGTTGTCAAGTGCTGTCTTCTGGTCATGACATAGCTATTATATTCACAACCTCACAGAAGCTGTGGTTACCTACACAAGACTTATTCAAGATCAAGCCAGCTAAATGGGGCATAGATGGGGCAGAGGGTTTCTAGGCTTCAGTAACTGAGGAGTTATGAGTGGGGTTATTTCCCTTTTTACTCAAAAGTTTTGAGGATGTGGCCACAAGGAGGTTTCCTATGTACCAATAGATAGCCCTAAATACATGAACATATGAGCAGTACTAACTGGCCTTAGTGGGTCACCCACCCCCCCACACACACACACACATAAACATACACACACAATTATCTAAAATCTTAAATATCATGATTGTTTAGCCCCCACTATACTGTCAAAATAAGTATATGACATATTTTTCACATTTTATTTTTAATTTCATTCTACAGGAGCTGGAATATATATATAATTTTAGGTAAATATAAAAATAGAAAATATATACAAAATATAAAATAAATATAAAATATTTAAAATTACCTATGTTAATCATATAGAATTGCTATCATTCAATGTTTCTGTTATGATAAAGATTAGCACAAGAAAGTTTATAAATGAAACAATGTAATGAGCTTTTCTTAGAAGGTTCTTTAAGATATATTATCTTCAAAAACTGTCACGGTTTGAAGCAGCCTTTGAAGTAAATGACCTCATTAATCAAGCACAAATGCTACTACACAGTTTAAAACTGTACGGATGAAAATTTATTCTGCCAATATTTTTTGAAAGATTCCTAGGTGAATTATTTTATTTAAATAACAATTTCATCCTTAAATACTAAGGGTGTGTTCCAAGACCATCCAGTGATACCACAAACAGTTCAAAGCCATATACATGAAATCCTATCTATACATATATATGGTTTTATCTTTGTATACACATCTATACTACTGTTTCATTTATGACATAGGTGCAATAAAACAATATCAATAGCCAGCATAAAAATAAAATGATTGTAACAACCTGTAGAAGAAAAGAAAAGTCATTTGGATGGGGTTTCTCTGGTTGACCACTGGAAATTGAAATTGCAGAAAATGAACTTGAAGATGGATGAAGATCACTGTACACATATTTCTCTTCATAGTGCTCCTGTGACCATTCAATATAGTCCATTTTTATCATTCATATGGTAGAAGAGGGAAATTAACATGCCCACAATTAGATTTTGTTTATATCAATGATATTATGGTAAATGCAGCACCCCATAATGAAAGGAGACATGTTTATGTTGGGCAAACCTTAACACAATACCACAATGAGTAAATATTGTCTTTGGCCACTGTTTTTGTGGTTCTCCTATCACTCCATCACTATTACACAGCCATGTGACTCAGAATTACTTGTTCCCAACAATGTCAATGTCCTGAGCTCAGTATCCTTATTCCTTGGACATTTTCTCTAACATAGCAATCCCCTGCCCCAGCTTTGCAACCCTGCCTATTCTGACATCCTGTTCTATTTTCTTCATAACACTGTCACCTTTTGTTTATTATTGATCTCCTCTACTGAAATGGAAAATGAGAAACCAGGACCTGTCTGTCTTGTTCTCATGGTCTGATCAGAGCCAAGGCTGGCATATCACAGGCACTCAAGAAATATTTGTTGAATTTAATAGAAGCAGCTCAGTGTGTTGCAAATCAATTTGCCAAATATCTGGCTCTCCAAATAGAAGCTGATTCACTGCTTGAAAATTTAATGAAGAAGTCCTAAAAATGGTGAGCAAAGACAAAATGGAATGCCAAAATATCTGAAAGAATTCAATGAAAATGGAAACAAATCTCATTTGCACTTCCAAAATTTTTTAATAAAAAGAAAATTTCTTCTTAGTAAATACATTTATAAAATATCCAGCTACCTTACCAATCAGTTTGGAACAAATCTAATATTTTTCATGATGCTGTCATGGAGACAGAATAAAAATTGTCATATAAAGCTTTACAGAAGTCTTCTGAAGATGTCAGAATCATCTCATTTAAATATTAAATTGAATGAACTTTAGATTTAATGATACTGATACAAATTTTGGTAGGTTGCTAAATTAGGCCAATGGGCCATTTGAGAATATTGTTACTTAAGAAAGTATTCAGCCAATTGATTCAGCAGTTAAGAAAACTTTTATTATAGATTTAGAATTTCTTAGTCTCATATTGTATTATGGGAACATGAAGTCCCAATAGCTTACCTAGGGAAATGTGAGTTACAACTTTTAACAAGTTTTCCTTCCTGCCTAGAAGTCCCTCAGTAGTCTAGGATTTTGTACGTAAGGTTCTAATTATCTATAATGGCATTGTTCAATATGTAGGATTTATAATTTGAATAAAGCAGGAATTTATTTATTAATTTCCTTAGTGAGCAAGGAAAGTAGTCAGAGAAGGTAGCTGAATCTTTTGAAGGCTATTTACTTTTTGCTCAGGCTTGCTCCAAATAAGCTTCACAAAGACTAAATTTTGTGGAGGGATTTACAGTGATTTACTGATTTTACAAATGCAGATGTGGAAGTCTCATCATACATATTCAGCATCTATGGAAAATCAGCGTGAAGGGCCTCATGAGTAAGCCTAGAGTGGACTTTAAAAGAAAACTTTGAATGTTCCTAAGTTTTCAGTACTGACCCTCTATAATTTTTGAACCGAGATAAATAACAGCTTAACGCTACATAGCTCCATGAGGTGAATCCAAGACAAAGATTGTTCCTCTGTGTCCATCACCTAGTATGCATATTCTGTACTAACTGCTCCTTTTAAAATATTCAAATGTGTCCTGGAAATGTATGTAGAATTTTGGTTTCTTAAAAATCCCAGTTATGTTATATGAATATGTTTTTTAAATCCTAGGTATGGGATAAGAGGCTGCTTCACAAGAGATGATTACTATTTGCCTCCTGCACTAGCAGGGGTGTGATCTTTGCCAGCTACAGGTAGTTTAAGGACTCTGAAGAAGATATCAATTGGGGATCCCCAAGGGGGCCTGAGGAGGCTGCTGTTCCTGGTTGCTATTGTTGCAGTTTGTCAAGTATTCCTGAACAAAGAGATGAGAAGAAGTTGATGATATCCTGAAGATGAAGATTGAAGAGGCCCCAAGACAACCCAATGCCCCTAATCAACAGGAAGTAGTCTATCTTGTTGGCTGAACGAGGTCTATGTCCTTTGTCCCATCTAATCTTTGTCTTTTCCTATCTAGTGTTGGGGAATTGGAAGGGATCAGGTTAGAAAGGAGGATGAAAAATATAAAAACCCAATAAAATAGTAAAAAAAAAATACCAACATGGGAGTTTTGGTTCAAATGTAGGTTATTTTTGGTTTTGGTTTTGTTTGTTTGTTTGTTTGTTTATAAAAATTTACAATAATACTAACAATCCTCTCCCAGATTACAAATTTAAACTGACTCCAAAAGTTTTCAGATTATTCTTTTAGACTTTTTAAATGAAAATGGATTTTTCTCTCATTCAATACATCTCTACCATAGTGTCTACTTCCTATACTCCTCCCAGACCTCCACACACCCCACTTCACCTCTCCCCTAGATCCATTTCCCCCTCCTTTTGGTCTTCAGAAAAGAGAATGTCTCTAAGAGATGACAGCCAGACAAGACAAAACGAGATATAATAAGACAAGGCAAAGCCCTCACACAAGGCTGAACAAGACAAATCCCAAGAGCAGACAAAATGTCAAGGACACACACACACACACACAGAGAGAGAGAGAGAGAGAGAGAGAGAAGAGAGATCCATTTTGGGAAGATTTCACATGGCTGGTGGCTCTTTCTCCCTCCAAAGCATGGGGAAATCCCTCCTGCATCTGCTAGCCTACCTGCAAGAAACTGAAGTTCCACCTCTTCTGCCCAACCATTGGCCACTAGCATCTTTATTGATCAATCAAGAACCAATCGGGGAACAGGACCTTCAGTTTTTATCCATTATCAGAGCATTAAAACCACCCCCCTACTTTTGTGATTGGGTTATCTCACTCAGGATGTTATTTTCTAGCTCCATCCATTTGCCTAAGAATTTCATGAGCTCATTGTTTTTAATAGCTGAGTAGTACTCCATTGTGTAAATATACCACATTTTCTGTATCCATTCTTCTGTTGAAGGACATCTGGGTTCTTTCCAGGTTCTGGCTATTATAAATAAGGCCGCTATAAACATAGTGGAGCATGTGGCCCTGTTGCATGTTGGAATATCTTCTGGGTATATGCCAGGAGGGGTATAGTTGGGTCCTCAGGTAACACTATGTTCAATTTTCTGAGGTATCGCCAGACTGCTTTCCATAGTGGTTGTACCAGCTTGCAATCCCACCAACAATGGAGGAGTGTTCTTCTTTCTCCATATCCTTGCCAACATCTGCTGTCACCTGTGTTTTGGATCTTAGGCATTCTGACTGGTGTAAGGTGGAATCTCAGTGTTGTTTTCATTTGCATTTCCCTGATGACTAGGGATGCTGAACACTTCTTTAGATGCTTCTCGACCATTCGAGTTTCCTCAGTTGAGAATTCTTTGTTCAACTCTCTACCTCATTTTTTTAATAGGGTTATTTGATACTCTGGAATCTAGTTTCTTCAATTCTTTGTATACCTTGGATATTAGCCCTCTATCAGATGTAGGGTTGGTGAAGATCTTTTCCCAATCTGTTGGTTCCCGCTGTGTCCTATTGACAAAGAACACACATGGTATGCACTCACTGATAAGCGGATATTAGCCCAAAAGCACACAATACCTAAGACGCAACGCATAAACCTCATAAAACTCAAGAAGAAGGAGGAAGACCAAAGTGAGGGTGCTTTTGTCCTTTTTAGAATGAGTATCAAAAGATTCAACCAGAGCTCCCAGGATCTAAACCTCCAGCCTGGGAACAGACAGGGCAAGTTGTCCTCTGAGAGGCTCTAACCAGCAGCTGACTCAGACAGATACAGACATCCAGAGCCAAACAGTGGATGGAGCTTGAGGACTCTTATAGAAGAATAGGCGGAAGGATTGTGGGCCCTAAGGAGATAGGAACTGCACAGGAAGATCAACAGAGTAAACCAACCTGAACCCTTGGAGCTCTCAGAGACTGAACACCAACCGTGGAGCATACCTAGTCTACACAGATCTAGCTCCATGGCTGGACCTAGGCCTCCCTGGACATATGTTGCAAATGTGCAGTTTGGTTTCATGTAGGTCTCAAACATCTGGAGTGGGGCTATCCCAAAACCTGCAGCCTGTATATGGAGTATGGTCTTCTAGCTCGGTGCCTCATCTGGACTCGATGGGAGAGGAAGCACCTAGCCTCTCAGAGACTTAAAGTGGCAGGGTGGGGGATACAGGAAGGAGGGGGTGACTGGGACGGGTTATAAAGTGAATAAGCAAAAATAAAATAAAAAAATAAATAAAAAAAAAACCACCCCCCTACAAGTCCTGATATTGGGAGACTTGTCTGGCTACAAGAGATGGTCAGCTCAAACTTCATAACTCCCATTATTAGGAGTCCTCACTAAGATCACCCTCATAGATTCCAGGAAGTTTTCACTGCACTAAGCTTCTACACTGCCCCTCAAATATCCATCAATGCCAGCTGTCTCTCCACATTCTCTCCCTTCGTCCCATATCCCTTCAACCTAGTCCCTACTACTCCTGCCCCAACTTGCTCCCAGCTCACACAGAAAATCAATTCTATTTTCTCTTCCCTGGAAAATTCATGTGCCCTTCCCCCTGAGCCCTCTTCTTTCCTTCATCAATGTTATGTAGATGGGTGTTTTTTTCTTGCAGGTGTGTCTGTGTACTACACATGTTCCTGGTGCCTAGAGAGGTCAGAAGAGGGTGTCATATCTCAAAGATCTGGAGTTACAGACTGTATCAGTACTGGGAACCAAAACTCACATTGTCTATTAAACTAACAAGTGCTCTTAGCCACTAAGCCATTTCTCTAGTCCCTGAACTTCCAAAATTTTAAACAACTTTCTCCAAGTCACTAAGTTGATTATGGTGTAGTCACACACATCTGGGTGTTCATTTTCTAAGTACAAAGTTCTGTTGTTGTTATTATTGTAGTAGTTTTACTCATTTTAATTTTGGAACCATTTTTCTCCTGAATTGGATTTTTTGTAACCTCAGTATATTACAACTGACCAAGGCTAGCTTTTATTAATATAAATTTATTTTCTGAGTATCATACGCAGCACCTGTTTAGACTATTGATCAAAAAGAAAAGTACCTTTAGGGAAATTATTTTAATTGGGTAGTATGAATTACAAATCAGTTTCAGCACCACTTTTTACAAAGTACTGAGGAACACTTGATTACTGAGGAAAGTAATTGCAAGTGGTTAACAGTTTTTAAATAGTTCTTGTATCTCTTGAATATCACTTAATCAATATTCTGTTCTTCCACCAAACTATTTTTAAAAATGTTAGACTCTAGACCAAAGTTTAGAAACTACATTATGTAAACAATGTTATTCTTTCCACCTTGTATATATTGTGGGGCACTACTTCAATTTATTAACAGAAATCAGCAGTAGTAAACAAGACTCAGGAGTATGAAGAAGAAAAGGAAGAAAGATAAGGAAGAGGAGAAGAAGGAGAAAGAGGAAGTGATAGAATGGAAATGTGGAAAGAGAACAAAAAATACTTCAGTTTTGAGTCTATGCAATTCATTCAAAATTATTTCAGCAAATAAGCAAATTTATTGATTTATAAAAAATGTGTTTATGACCCTGTAGGTTAAAGTATTTCATATCAAAGGACATGTTTTTAAAAGTTTTTTGAGGAATTCTAAATGTAAGTTGAGTGTTTTTTTATTTTACCTTCAATGCACTGTTTTAAGAAAACTACAATTGACTTTGCTCAATCAACCTAGAACTCAAGGGCAAGGAGGATGACCTTTAAGATTGCAAAAAGCACTCCTGTACTGCTCACCTCAGACAGAGATGGCTAAGGAGCAGAGAGGGATGATACCAAATCCACAGAAAGGAGAGACCAGAAAAGGTGAAGAGCAGAAAGCATGAAAACCAGGTGACAGAAAGAGGGAAGAGCAAAAAGGGAAGAGACAGGAAAGACTAAAGGGAACTCACTGTATTCCGAAGGCCTTGGCTTCCAGGGTCATTCTTGCTATTCAGAGCCCTCCTTATGTGAGTGGATATCAACTTTATGCAAAACCAGCTTAGGAAATTTGTTAAATGTCAGACGTGTATTTCTATACTATTTAGAGAAAAATAAAGCTGTTATCAAATTTCCATATATGAAATACAGGAAGTAAACATAACCAGAAATGATGAAAATAGGCCCAAGATGAGAAGATGACTTTTCCAAAATTCCACCTTAAGGCAAACCTTGGGCTAAAATGCAGATCTGAGAATCTGGCTTGGCTGTTTTATTGCTTTCTGTAGCTCTGTAGGAACATTTGCTTGCATTGAGAGATTCTCCCCTGCCCATCCCCCTCCCCCAGCACCCAACCCCTGCAAAAATACAAAAGCAGAGTGAAAACAAAACGGTGTTATCCAAGTTAATGAAGCATGTTTTTTTAGATGACTAAATCAATAAATTGGTTAGAACTTAAAAATCAACACAAAAGAAATAGCCCTTATAAAAATGGAGCTTTTTCTCAAACAATAATTGAGTCACCAGGGTTTAAGACGCTTTTGTTTGAACAGGCCTCATTTGTACTGCTTTAGAGATGTTTATGCTATTTTTTTTAATTCTTTAAAGATTTCCCATAAATGAGACATGCAGTCATTTTATAAAGAAGATAAATTGGGCTGTTAACAGGAGCCCAGAATCCTATTCTTCATGTCTATTTGTCCTCTCATGCTGTATCACTTCCTGGAAGTATTAATAGTTGCATTTCATTTTCCTATATAAATATTTAAGAACTGTAATTTTGCCCAGTTGACATTGGCAGTGCCTATGCACAGGATGTTTCATTATCTGCTCCTCAAATCAACATAATCTTGTCAAACTTTGTCTCCAATAAATAGGGCAGGCCGTATTTGGAATATTTTAATAACTGAGCATAGTCAGATTGCTTTCAATCACAGATTCCTTGCAAATCCCAAACTAAGAGTTGCAGTTATATGGAACAATAACCATGAGTAGTGTGCCAATACATTTTCATTAGTCAATGACACCCAGCTGCAGAGAGAAATTGGGCTGTGTACTTTAAAACCTAGTGTTCCCTTGCGGCAGTACCTCAGCACGCCAGATTGGCTTCACCAAACCTCACTGCCATTGTTCATCAAATGCTCCAGCTGGGTTGAGTTCATCATAAACAGTAAGTCTACAATTTTTCAATTCCATATTAGGCTTGAATTCAAAGCCTATTGTACTGCTGTAATGTACTGGGAAAGCAGACAAGGAGAATGTCATTGGGTAGCTATTGTTTAAAGTGCTTCCTCTCACCCTGTTATTATGGGTCATTTGTAAAAAAGTAATTGACCTATGGAAACTTTAGAAACAATGATCAGTTTGCTATTGCTTTGGGCATCTCCTTGGTCTTTTAATTTTTTAACTACACTCTCATAGAGAAGTCACTTTTTAGATGTTCCAGATCAACATAACCCAAATGGGAACACTTGAATGGAAATAAGCACTTCAAATCTAAGCAGCTGTTTTTTCTGTAGTTGTCTTTGTTAAGCTACCGGTTTTATTTTTTCTTTTAAAAAAAATATTTGTTTGTTTTTTTACATCCCAAACACTGCTTCCTCTCCCAGCCCCTCCCTCACTGAGTCCTTTCCCTCTCCCCTTCTCTGAGAGGGTGAGAACTCCCTGGGTATCCATACCCCACCCTGGCACATCAAGTCTCTGACAGATAAGATGCATCCTCTCCCACTGAGATCACACAGGGGAGCCATGAAGACTAAGCTGCCTGTCTGGTACATATATGTGGCCAGGGGCAGGGGGTGGGGGGTGGCTGGAGCCCATTTTGATTGGTGGCTCAGATTCTGAGAGCTATCGGGGATCCAGGTTTGTTAACTCTATTGGTCTTCCTGTGCAGCTCCTAGCCCCTTTGGGGTACTCAATCCTTCACCTAGCTCTTCCATAAGAGTCTCCAAGCTACATCGACTGTTTAGCTGTGGGCATCTGCAGCTGTCTGAGTCAGGGGCTAGATGAAGCCTCTCAGAGGACAGCCATGTTAGATCCCTGTCTGCAAGCATAACAGAGTAGTATCACTAACAGTGTCAGGGATTGGTGCTCGTCCATGGGATGGGTCTCAAGTTGGGCCAGTTATTGGTTGGCCATTCCCTCAGACTCTATTCCTTCCCCTGTGCCTGCATTTCTTGTAGACAGGATAAATTTTGGAAGGAAAATTGTGTGGGTGAGTTGGTGTCCCAATCATTCCACTGAGGTTCCTATCTGGCTATAGGGCATGGCCACGTCAGGATCCATGTCCCCACTGTTAGGCAGCTCGATTAAGGTCACTCACAGTTTATCATAAGCTCTTTCCTTCATCATCTTCTCTGGGTGTTACCTTGATTCTTTGTTTTTCATTTTCAAATTTTTTGAAACAGAGTTTTATTCTGTAGCACAGGTTAGTCTAGAACCCTACCCATTTCCTGCCCTCAACCTTCCAAATGCTGGGATTGTAGGCATGCTCCATCATATCAACTTCTATTCTCATTCTTCTTAAGAAACTAAGATACTGAAATCACTCTTTTCCATGATAGGTGCATTACCACTTGTTAGTAGAAGTACCCATCTTTGTCATTGGTTTTGTTTGTTTGTTTGTTTGCTCCTCAGCACATTATTTAGGCCACTTCCCAACTCTGCCCCACTCCATACTTTTGCAGGAACAGAAAGATAACAATGGTTAAATGGCCTATGATAAAATTATATCAGTGTTATCAGCTGTAATTGAAACTCCAGCCAGATGGGCATCCCAGCCTCTGAGGAAGAAGATTATTTGAGAACTAACACTTAGACCTGATTTTACTCACACAATACCAGGTTGTAAAATTAACCACAAGAAACTGCCTAGAATTTCAAGGTTTGCTTAGCCTGATGATGACAGTCCTTTGTGCCAGGTCTGCAGTTTATGTGTCTCCATTTCTTGTCTCTGACCAAATATTAAAATAGCTGGTTTAATGTGTACACACACACACACACACATACACACACAGAACTTTCTTAGCCACGTATCCTAATATAATTGCTCTAAAGTGAATGTAAATATGAATATTTTTAAGGCTACCACAGAGGTCTACCATCTATACCTAGGATTAAAAAACAGCTAGGAAACATTTATAGAAATCCTAACTATATTGAGCCACATCTTGATCACTTAATTTGTCTAGCACTTTTAGACAAAACTTTCAACATTATGAACGGCAGTCTCAGCAGCTGAGAGGAAGACAAAAGGAGACAGGAGGAAATGAGGAAATAAGAGTGAGAGCAAGGGATTGAGAGTGAAGCAAAGAGAGGCAGGGGAAGGATGGAGGAACTGAGACTGGCCCACTGTGCTGTGTACCTGGACAGGGTGTCCATAGCATTGGATTTTCTTTTTCCTTTTTCTTTTTTTTCTTGATATTATTGTTTTTAATTTTTATTTTTTTAATTTTTCATAGGTTATTTTATTTATTTACATTTCGAGTGTTATCTCCATTCCTGGTTTCCCCTCTGCAAAGCCCCTATCCCATCTCCCCTCATCCCTGCATCTGAGAGTGCTCCCCAACCCACACCCATACTTCTGCCTCACTGTCCTAGTATTCCCATACACTGGGCATCCAGCCTTCACAGGACCAAGGACCTGCCCTCCCATTGATTCCAGATAAGGCCATCCTCTGCTACATATGCAGCAGGAGCCATGGGTCCCTCCATGAGGATTCTTTCGTTGGTGGTTTAAACCCTGGAAGCTCAGGGGTTCTGGTTGGTTGATATTGTTGTTCTTCCTATGGGGTTGCAAACCCCTTCAGCTCCTTCAGTCCTTCACCTAAATCCTCCATTGGGGTCCCCATGTTCAATCCAATGGTTGGCTGCAAGCATCCACATCTGTATCAGTAAGTCTCTGGCAAAGTCTCTCAGGAGACAGCTATATCAGGCTCCTAACAGCAAGCACTTCTTGGCATCAGCAACAGTGTCTGGGTTTGGTGTCTGCATATGGGATGAATCCCCAGGTTGAGACGGTTTCTGGATAGCCTTTCCTCCAGTCTCTGTTCCACTCTTTGTTCCTGTATTTCCTTTAAACAAGAGTAATTCTGAATCAATATTTTTGAGATGGGTGGGAGGCTCCATCCCTCAACCGAGGACTGTGTCTAAACTCTGGATATGGTCTCCTCTCTCCCCTTTGTTGGGTATTTCAGCTAATGTCATCTAAGTTGGGTTCTGGGAGACTCTTGCTTTTCTGGCAACTGGACTTTCTGGTGGCTTTCCCCAGTTCCCCATCTCCTGTTGCTCTGTTTAACTTCCTGACATCTCTCCAGTCTCCTCCCACACCTAATCCTTCCCCCCTTTTTTCTCCTCCCCTCCTCTCATCCTCCCAAGTCCTTCCCTCCCTCTACATCTTGAGATTATTTTGTTCCCCCTTCTAAGAAGCACTGAAGCATCTACACTTTGGTCTTCCTTCTTCTTGAGCTTCATATGGTCTGTGAATTTTATCAAGGATATTCTAAGCTTTTTTCCTAATATGCACTTATCAGTGAATACATACCATATGTGTTCTTTTGTGACTGGGTTACCCTACTCAGGAAGACATTTTCTAGTTCCATCCATTTGCCTGCAAATTTCATGAAGTTATTGTTTTTAATAGCTAAGTAGTACTCCATTGTGTAAATGTACCATAATTTTGTATCCATTCCTCTGTTGAGGGACATCTGGGTGGTTTCCAGATTCTGGATCTTATAAATAAGACTGCTATGAGCATAGTGGAGCATGTGACCTTGTTATATGTTGGAGCATCTTTGGGGTATATGCCCAGGAATGGTATAGCTGTGTCCTCAGGTAGTACTATATCCAATTTTCTGAGGAACCACCAGACTGATTTCCAGAGTGGTTGTACCAGCTTGAAATCCGACTAGTAATGTAAGAGTGTTCCTCTTTCTCCACATCCTTGCCTGCATCTGCTGTCACCTGAGTTTTTGTTCTTAACCATTCTGACTGATGTGAGGTGGAATCTCAGGCTTGTTTTGATTTGCATTTCCCTGATGACTAAGGATATGGGACGTTTCTTTAGGTACTTCTCAGCCATTCAAGATTCCTCAGTTGAGAATACTTTGTTTAGCTCTCTATCCCATTTTTAATAGGGATATTTGGTTGTCTCGAGTCTAACTTCTTGAATTCTTTGTATATATTGGATATTAGTCCTCTGTTAGATATAGAATTGGTAACAATCTTTTCCCAATCTGTAGGTTGCCATCTTGTCCTATTGACAGAGTCCTTTGCCTTACAGAAGCTTTGCAATTTTATAGTTGATCTTAGAACCTGAGCCATTGGTGTTCTGTTCAGGAAACTCAAAGAAACCATCCAGTTTAATCACGTTTATTTTTAAGTAAGAATGTAAGGGATGAAAGAAACAGAAGCCTACAACAACCATAGGAACATTCTAATGATGTAGCAAACTGTTAGGAGTTTGAATTTCAGGTCCGGGTTCTACATTGACACCAAAGTGAAACCAGCATTTTCTCTGAAGTTCAGAGTATTTATATACTTGAATAGCAAGGTTCTATTTTAGATAAAATCAGTAGCAAGTAAACTGATGATGTCACATAACTTATATGGTGAATATTAAATGACAGTAATATTTAAAGTACTACAGATAGTACTCTGTATTTGTGACTCAGGCTGAGAAAAGAAACTGATGTGAGAACCACAGAACTCTTGCTATGAACTACACACTGATCTAAGAGCTTTAGGTGAAGAAAGACTTGGCTCCATTAGTTCATAGTCAACTGAAGCAGAACCTAATCAAATCTAGCCACTTGGAGCTGAAATTCTTTCAGTGGCTACCCAGGGCTTTAAAAAAAGCAGAGAGATTAAACATTTACTGAAAGACATCAAGCAAACTAAGCATACAAAGAGAAGTTGAAATGGAGGACATTGTGATTGTGGCTTTGGGTATTACTCTCTTAGTGTAAGAGACATTCATTTCCCCTACCCCAAATATGTATTTTTCAAATCAATCATATATTACATCAAATCATATAAAACTATCAATATTTATATTAAAATGTGAAACCCACCCATATAGATGGTTATTATTTCATTTCTTTGCAGAATACTGCAGTTTACCTTCTCTTTGAAATTCTCCTTTCATAATTTCCATAACACACTGCCTTTTAAAATCCAGCCCATTCCACTGTATTGTGTTCTAGTTCCTTTGCTGGCCATTCCATCTGTAACAGACCTCTGGATGTTTAATCCACTAAGGTCTGGGTTCTGCTTCTCTTTCCTAAGTATTTAAGTAGTTATTTTGAAGCACCTTGTTGTAGATAATGCTCAAATTTGTACCTCTAACCCAAATGTCCTTTCTAACTGCTAGTTTCAGGTATGTAATTGGTAACTTATTTCTTCTCAGCTATATTATCCTTGTCAGACCAAAGAGTCATCCTCAATACCCCCTCACACTGTGATGACATTCCTGGTGACTCTAGAGAGTAGATACTTCTGAAATGTGCTTGCTTTTAATTACTAATGCTTCAATAAAAGACTAAAAACCTTGAGGCTAGAATAGTATAGGAAATTCCAATGACATATCATCCAATGCTTCAGATTTATTTTTCAATATACTAATAGCTTTATTCTCAAAAATATTCATGATTTACTATATTTTAGGTAATATAGTATATAACAGAAACTAAATACTGGATACAAATCTTGAATGAAGCTCAAATAAATCAATACTGGCTCAATATACATTTTTATTTATGTATGTGTTTATGTGAGAGATGTGGTGTGTGTGTGTTCACATATGACAAAAAACATGTGTCTGTGTATGTGTTCACATATGAACAAAAACATTTGTCTGTGTACTCAGAGACTGAAGTATGTCTCTTATTCCTTTAAGACAGGGTCACTCACTGTACTTGAAGCCCACTATTTTGGTTAGACCAGCTTCCAGAGAAGTCCTAGTCTTGTCTGTCTTCTGCCCTCAACTTTGAGCCAATGCTGAGGTTACAGGTACACATACCCATATGTAGCTTTTACCTGGGTGCTAAGAAGTCAAACTCAGATTCTTGGGCTTACTCACCAAAAAGTGTTAGCAACTGAGTCAATTGTCCAGGCTTATTTGGAACTTTGCCAAGACTTCTTGACCCACATTGAAAAGGATATAAACTCCTTGACATTATCAAAAATCAAAGATGGAATGGCACTTGGTTACTTTTCTTGTAGTATTCAGCTCAACATCTACACTCTGGTCATGTTGGTTTCCCTCTGGTTCATCCAATAAGCCAATGTCTGATCTGCTTTAGGTTTATCTTCACAATAATTTATCTGCCTAGAAGATGTTTTTTCTCCAACATTCACCTAAATTGTTCACCAACTCACTCCACTATACCACTTAGATGATAGGACTAGAAGTCACTCAAATTATATCATTTATATCATTACACCTCGAACATGACATCAAGTGCCTTGAGTAATGTGCTAAGTTGATAGGAGACTGTTAGGTACTTTTTTCCATTGGTAAATGGTGACCTTATTCAACAGTCATGTACTGACATTAAAGATCATATATTCTTGAGTTTCATGAGGTCTATGCTTTGCATCTTAGGTATTGTGCCCTTTTGGGCTAGTATCCACTTATCAATGAGTGCATACCATGTGTGTTCTTTTGTGATTGGGTCACCTCACTCAGGATGACATTTTCTAGCTCCATCCGTTTGCCTAAGAATTACATGAGCTCATTGTTTTTAATAGCTGAGTAGTACTCCATTGTGTAAATGTACCACATTTTCTGTATCCATTCTTCTGTTGAAGGACATCTGGGTTATTTCCAGCTTCTGTCTATTATAAATAAAGCCGCTATGAACATAGTGGAGCATGTGGCCCTGTTGTATGTTGAAATATCTTCTGGGTATATGCCCAGGAGTGGTATAGCTGGGTCCTCAGGTAACACTATGTTCAATTTTCTGAGGTACCACCAGACTGCTTTCCATAGTGGTTGTACCAGCTTACAATCCCACCAACAATGGAGGAGTGTTCTTCCTTTTCCACATCCTCACCAGCATCTGCTGTCACCTGTGTTTTGGATCTTAGCCATTCTGACTGGTGTGAGGTGGAATCTCAGTGTTGTTTTCATCTGCATTTCCCTGATGACTAGGGATGCCGAACACTTCTTTAGGTGCTTCTCAGCCAATCGAGTTTCCTCAGTTGAGAATTCTTCATTCAGTTCTGTAGCCCATTTTTAATAGGGTTATTTGATTGTCTAGAATCTAATTTCTTCAGTTCTTTGTATACATTGGATATTAGCCCTCTATCAGATGTAGGGTTGGTGAAGATCTTTTCCCAATCTGTTGGTTCCTGCGTTGTCCTATTGACAGTGTCCCTTGCTTTACAGAAGCTTGTAGTTTTATGAGGTCCCATTTGTCAATTCATGATCTTAGAGCATAAGCTATTGGTTTCAACCCCATGGTTGTCAACCCCACTTCCTCCAATCCTGGGACCATTAATTGGTTATTTTTGCTGATTTCTTTTGGTCCCTGGGCCTTAAATAGACTGACTAACTTGTGATACAACAGATAGATAATTTGGTAGCAAAACCTAGTCAGATATATCAGCATAAGTTAGCTAGGGAGGACCACGAGACTCAAGATGAGGTTGTCACTCTATCCAGGGTGTTCCCAAAACCCATCTCCACCCAATCTAAAAGAGGGGACTTCCACCCCTAGACCAAGCAGAGAGGGGCCACCCAGAACCCCCTCTGACTGGTGATCTGATTTCTTGCTTAGGCTGCGAGGCTAAGCAATGCAAGGGAATATAAATAAAAACTAAAAATATCTCTCTGAGTTCCCTGAGGGACAAGCCTGACTGCATAGGGGTTGATGTCAAAAGTATCCCCTCTCCAGGAAAAAGACATTGGGATGGGTATGGCCCTCATGCCTCACTGGACAACGACAGGAGGACAAGAGCCATTACAAGGTCCCTTTCAATTATTGGAGGTCAGGCCTCTATTCCCGCCTTTGCAAGAATAGAATCACCAAGGCCCTTCTATACTTAGAGAAGGGAGGAGATGTCAGGGTCAGTCCTGCTTATACACTGAAGGTCTACAATCAGCCATAGGCCTAAAATCAGCAATAGGCCTGACATACATACATGCTAACACAAAGTCTTAGGTCTCTGTGGAAAAACACTGAAACAGCAGGCTATAAGCTAGTGTAAACAGGCAACTTCTGTGGAAACTTACCAGCCTGAGTAGTTATAGATCTTATAAATAGGCAGCCTCAGCAGACAGTACCAACTTAGATAAGGACAAGTGAATCATAGGCAGAGTCATAGTGACCTGTCCCTGAACCTTCACCCAGCTGATGCCCTGTTCTGAAAGGTATCCGTACTCCCCCTGAACACCTATGCTCCAGTGTCATTCCCTTCCCCACATCCTGCCTTTTTGTGTTTATAACCCCTGTGTAAATAAGTAAATTATGATGTGATTTAAATAATTAAATTAATTAATTAATTAAAAAAGATCATATATTCTATATGTTTTATATTATGTCTAGTGATGAGGAAACCAAGGTCCAGAAAACCTAATTTGCCACATCACAATAAACATAGGATCCTTTAATTATACTAAGCCTCTTTTTTCAAACATGATGTGGAGATTTTTTCCTTTTGAAATTTAATAAATTTCTTCGTGTTAAGGGAAGAAAGATAAATACTTAGTCAAGAAAGTAATTCAAAATATGTATATTAGTAGGTAGGCAGATGCTAACAGTAAATGGGGATCTGAGCTACAGAATACTAATTTTTTTCCATTTTAGTTTTTAAGATTATAATCATTTCTGCTTCCTTTTCCTCCCTCCATACCTTCCCATGTATTTTCCCCTTGCTCTCTTCCAGTTAATGACTTCTTTTTCTTTACTTGTTATTACACACAGACACAGAAATATACATGCATATATCTATGTATATATGTATGTATGTATGTATGTATGTATGTATGTATATATGTAGCCATACATTGGTATAAGGATAATACTAATATACTTGGTATAAAGATACTGACCTTATTAAAGAAATACTGGGCTGTTCATCCTCTTATATTTTGCAGAATAATTTGCAGACAATTGCCTTGTGTTCTTTGGATGTGTATTAGAATTCTCCACTTTGTCTATTTTGCCTTGAGATATATATATATATATATATATATATATATATATATATAATATATCAATGTTTTCAAGAATAATAATTTTATATTGGATAACTAGTTGGTGTACTCTTCCCAGGAAAGACTATGATTTTAGGGATATTAGTATCTGTATAGCAGATGGGCAAACACATGAAAATTACTTCTCTGATTCATGAACCCTGGGCCTTGCAATGTCACAGTATTTTAATTTGTAAATTCACTCAGTATATAATAAAAGGAACAAAATGCCAACTCCTGAAGATATAATGAAACAGTTGCTACATGTAGGTTCTAGAGTACATCTAGGCAGAAACATCTCAACCCAAAGAATCTTTTTTCAGTTTAAATCAAACTATTAAATTGAAATAAAGAAAGAAGGCACATTAGGAGAAGAAACAGCTGGCTGAGAATGGTGACTAAGATTTAGACTAAATAAACTACTTCCCATGAGAGCTGAAAAATAATATTGCCAGTCTGAGGTTAAATGGATAATACAGCAAGTAGTTCAATAGACATGTTCATTTAATTTCTAGAGCAAGAGTCTGAGGATTTTCCAGGATTCTCTAAAAAGACAGTAATGAAGGGAACCAAATATTTATTTTGTCAACACACCTTATTTAATACCTTCACCATAAGTAGGAGTAGAGCTAGTTTAATGAAAATATTCCAAACTCTGAAGTCAACAACAGAAAGCTCAGAAAACATTCATTTGTATAGTTTAATTAGGACCAATTCTGAAAAATTTTAATTTCATTCATTTTCATAATTAGTCTATGTAGAACCCAACAGATGTCATAAGTACAAGCTCCCTTATTCAGTACACAAGGGATAAAATTGAGCAAGAATATTTTAAGAAGAAAGCTAATGGAGAATGGTGATTTAACTGTAATAAACATCTTGCTCATGGTACATTTGAAATCGAAATGGGACAATATGTAAAGATTCTTTCACCCCTCAAAACATAATGAAGACTATCAAGCTATCTCCTTAATGAAAATAATTAAGACATAAAAGAATCCTTTTTCAATAGTTATTTTAATATAATTGGTTTTACCTACAATGACTCCCCATCTCTTCTAAGCTCACTTAAATCTCTTATCATTCAAAGACCAAACATCTCTCCCTGTAAAAATATATATATGGAACTTATTTTGTCATAAAGGAGAATGAGGTTACTTTGTTTGTAGAAAAATTAATGCAGGTGGAGAGAATCATATTAAGTAAATTAAGACAGTCTCAGATAGACAAATATCACATTTTTCTTTCATGTTTAGATCCCAGATTTTATATAGATAGGCAAAATTATGCATGTTGTTTTGATCACTGTTCTATTGCTTTGAACAGACACTGTGACAAGGACAACTCTGATAAACAAAGGCAATTAATTGTATTTAATTGGGTGCTTGCTTACAGTTTCAGAGACTTAGTTCATTTTCATCATGGTGGGGAGCATGTCAGCATGCAGACAGGTGCTGGAGTAGTACCTGAGAGCTACATGCTGATTTGGGCCACCCGGACTGGCATGAGCCATTAGAATTTCAAACTTTCTCTAACATGGACATACTATCTAAGCCTTGTAATAATCCTATTAAAGAGTTCTACTCCCTTGTGACTAAGCATTCAAATATATGAGCCTATGAGGGGCATTCTTATTAAAACTACAACATGTATACACTGAACTTGAAAATAGAAGAAAAATGATTAGGGGAATAAAGAGGACTAATGAGAGGAAAAGGGAAAGAAAGCAAAGGGTATTGAAGAAAATATATATTCCAAGAACATGATATACTTGTATGAAAGCATGCTTAGGAAAGCATCCTTAAGAAATAATAATAATAATAATAATATAATAACTTGGTAATGGTATATTACTGGGATGAATGGTAAATTTGAAAAGATATATCAAGAAGCTTTTTAAAAAATTCATAACTTTCAATTCACAGTAATTCCATTCCTGGGTAGAAATCTATACAAAACTACATAACTGAAAATAAAGAGAATACTTTTCTGGGCAATGTTTATTTCTATGTTATATACAAAAGAAAATTAGATAATCAGTCTGACAATGGGGAGGAAAAATTGTGATATATCAAAAATGGTCATTTTAATTTTTTTCTCCTTAGATTCTTAGAATATGTTTGAAAGTTTTATGCTGTAATGATATTTAGCATATGTGTGTGCATGTATGTATGTGTGTGTGTGTGTGTGTACATGCATACAAATACACTTTTGAATATGTTAATTTCCTCTCCTTAGAATGCCCATTTGTAGTTTAACACCTAGACATCTCAGTGATTATTAATGCATGTCTCCAGGGACATCATCACTCCTATATTGGTAACATCCATTTTTTTCAGACTATTTGCTAGACTTGCAAATTCAGAGCTGACTATAGGCATTGTTACTAAGGAAAGTGGAAAGGGACTACTTTTGAGAGAAATCAACCAGTGTCCTTAGAAGATTCAAACATCTGTTAGTTTCACTGTACTTCTGTCTAGTTTCCGTTTCCGTGATCTGTCCAGTGCTGAGAGTGGGTATTGAAGTCTCCCACAATTATTGTGTGAGGTGCAATATGTGCTTTGAGCTTTAGTAAGGCTTCTTTTATGAAAGTGGGTGCTCTTGCATTGGAGCATAGATGTTCAGAATTGAGAGTTCATGTTGGTTGACTTTTCCTTTGACAAATATGAAATGACCTTCCTTATCCTTTTTTATATCTTTAAGTTGAAAGTCAATTTTATTCGATATTAGAATGGCTACTCCAGCTTGTTTCCTAGGACCATTTGCTTGAAAAATTGTTTTCCAGCCTTTTACTCTAAGGTAGTGTCTGTCCTTGTCACTGAGGTGGGTTTCCTGTATGCAGCAAAATGTCGGATCCTGTTTGCATATCCAGTCTGTTAGTCTATGTCTTTTTATTGGGGAATTGAGTCCATTGACATTAAGAGATATTAAGGAGAGGAGACTGTTGCTTCCTGTTATTTTTGCTAAAAGGGAGGCATTGTTTGTGTGGCTATCTTCTTTTGGGTTTGTTGGAGGTGGATTACTTTCTTGCTCTTTCTAGGGTATGATTGCTCTCCTTGTAATGGGTCTTTCCTGCTATTATTCTTTGTAGTGCTGGGTTGTGGAAAGACATTGTGTAAATTTGGCTTTGTCATGGAATATCTTGGTTTCTCCATCTATGGTAATAGAGAGTTTTGCTGGGTATAGTAGCCTGGGCTGGCATTTGTGTTCTCTTAGGGTCTGCATGATATCTGACCAGGATCTTCTGGCTTTCATAGTCTCTGGTGAGAAGTCTGGTGTAATTCTGATAGGTCTGCCTTTATATGTTACTTGGCCTTTTTCTCTTACTGCTTTTAAAATTTTTTCTTTGTTTTGTGCATTTTGTGTTTTGATTATTATGTGACGGGAGGTATTTCTTTTCTGGTCTAGTCTATTTGGTGTTCTGTAGGCTTCTTGAATGATTATGGGCATCTCGTTCCTTAGGTTAGGGAAGTTTTCTTCTATGCTTTTGTTGAAGATATTTACTGGCCCTTTAAGTTGTGAATTTTCACTCTCTTCTATACCTATTATCCTTAGGTTTGGTCTTCTCATTGTGTCCTGGATTTCTGTCCTCTTGGAATGATTTCACTGTGGTGTTTCCAAGTTGCAACTGGCTCAGTAAAGGAAAGAGTTGAGCCCCAGCCAACAGCCAGTCCCAGCTATTTACCGCGTGTGTGTTTTGGGGGAGGGAGGGGCCTTCTGTGACTCTCATATGACTCCAACAGTATGAGACACCCAGATGGGCTCAGCACAATTTGTGGATTATTATTATTATTTGTTATATGTCTGCAGAATTGTTTTTCTCATCCTGAAGATTGATCCCAGGGCCTCCCACATTCTAGGAAAGCAGTCTACCACTACCTACACTCTTAGCATCAGGAGTATGTATTTATATGCTAACTTCGTAAGCTAGTTGTGTTATCCTAGATGAATTAAACTATCCCACCTTCCTAAAAAAAAAAAAAAAAAAAAAAGAAGAAGAAGAAGATTCAAACATCTCAAAAATTCCAGAGCCCTTACCTAGAGCTGACATACAAGCTCTGCTGGGAATGTCAGAAGGGAAATATTCACACATTGATCAGATCCTGCCAAGAAGTAGAGAATTCAAACAGATCTGGCCACAGAGATTTCTTCTCCTCAAGAAGCTGGTAGCAAGTACTGGGATCCAAAAGGGGCGTAGGAGTAGATAAGCAAAGGAAAAGCAGTAAGAACTTGAAATGAAGAAAGAAGTCTAAAAGTTACTATGATTGCTGATGAAGGAAAAATAAAATATCAACTGGCACATGAATAGCCTTAATAAGAGTACAGCAAGAGTAGAACCATATTTGAATATACTAGCAACAAAGAATATATGGAGACTTTTTTCAAAGAAATAATTTAAAATAGCAGCATATGAGACATAGGACTAAAGTTGTGTTATATCTTAATAAAACTACAAAAATACAACTATGGGTTGAAAACTCCTTCAGCTCCTTCAGTCCTTTTTCTAACTCCTCCATTGGGGACCCCATGCTCAGTCCAATGGTTGGCTGTGAGCATGAGCATCCACCTCTGTATTTACCAGGCTTTGAAAGACCCTCTCAGAGACAGCTATATCAGGCTCCTGTCAGCAAGCACTTCTTGGCATCTGCAATAGTGTCTGGATTTGGTATCTGTATATGGGATGGAGTTAGAAAAAGAACTGAAGGAGCTGAAGGGGTTTACAACCCATAGGAAGAACAACAATATCAACCAACCAGATCCCCCCCCCCAGAGCTCTCAGGAACTAAACCACCAACCAAAGAGTACATATGGAGGCACCCATGGCTCCAGCTGCATATGTAACAGAGGATGGCCTTGTTGACATTAATGGTAGGAGAGGCCCTTGGTCCTGGGAAATCTCCAAGTCCCAGTGTAGGGGAATGCCAGGGTGGAAAGGCAGGAGTGGGTGGGTGGGTGGGTGAGCACCCTCATAGAAGCAGGGGAGGGAAGATAGGATAGGAGGTTTCTGAAGGGGCAACCAGAAAAGGGAATAACACTTGAAATATAAATAAATAAAATATCCAATAAAAATGGAAAAAACAAACAAAAATACAGCTATAAAAGATATTAACAATGAGATAAATAGATAGCAATAAAGGCTATCATTTGTCAATAAATCAATCTATAAATTGAATGGAAACTTAAAAAAAAAAAACAACTCCAGGTAAGTTTGTAAGTATATCTAACAAGTTGTAAAGTTAGTTTTGAGGAATGGCAGAACAAATCTCACCAAGACATGTATCATAAAAGGTAAAGTATAGAAACTTCCATGAGATATTAAAACCTATTCACAACATTGCAATTAAAATACTATAGATAGAGATATTAAAAGGAATAGGCATACTCCAAATAGTCCATTAACACAAAGAACCTAAAAAAAAAAAAAACCAGATTCATCCCAACAGTGGGGAGATGGAACCCGAAGAGACCACCTTGAGTAGATAGACAAGGTTCCCAATGATGGCATGGGGTCACCAACCTACCTTCAAAATTTTTGACACAGAATTGTTCCTGTCTAAAAGAAATACAGGGACAAAAATGGAGCAGACATTGAAGGAAAGGCCTTCCAGTGACTTTGGCCCAACTTGGGATCCATCTCATGAGCAGACACCAAACCTGACACTATTGCTGATGCCATGTTGTGCTTGCAGACAGGAGTGTAGCATGACTGTCCTCTGAGAGGCTCTATGAGCAGCTGACAGACAGATGCAGATACTTACAGCCAACCATTGGACTGAGGTTGGGAACCCCTAGGAAGAGTTAGGGAAAGGATTGAAGGAGCTGAAGGGAATGGCAACCCCATAGGAAGACCAAAAGTATCAAGTAACCTGGACCCCTGGAGCTCCTAGAGACTAAGCCACCAACCAAAGAGCATACATGGGCTGGTCTGTGTCCCTCAGGACACATGTAGCAGAGGACTGTCTTGTCTGGCCTCAGTGGGAAAGGATGTGTCTAATCCTGTAGAGACATGATGCCTCAGGAAGGAGGATGTGAGGGGGGTTCGGTGGGAGCCGGTGGGTTGGTGAAGAGAGGTGGGGGGTGAGAGAGTGGGGAACACCCTCTCAGAGGCAAGGGGGAGGGAGGGGATGAAGAACTCTTGGAAGGAGGTTTGGGATGGAAGGAAAACATTTGGAATATAAATCAATAAAACAAAAGAAAAGTAAAGAAAAGAAAAAAAGAAAATCATAAAACAAAAACAAAAAACAAACAAACAAAAAAAAAAACAGATTCATGCCTAAATAGAAACTTGGTATACAGCCACACTCATTAGCATTAGGAGACAAATTGGACATTTAAAAATATATACTGAAATAATTGGTTACCCATATTTAAAAATGCATTCCTTTTGTCTTAGTTTCCTTTCTGTTACTTTGATTTAAAAAATTGAACAAAGTCAACTTGTGAAGATTACATATCCTGGGTCACAGTTCACTGGGCAGGTCAAGGAAGAAACTGTTGCAGAGGCCATGGAGGACTGCTAATTACCAGCTTGCTCCTGGTGCTTTACTTGTACTGATTTCCTATAGCACCCAGGACCAAGTGCCTAGGGGCAGCACCAGCTCTTACAGTAGGCCAAGCTCTTACATAACAATCATCAATCGAGGAAATGATTCACAGGCTTATTTACAAGCCAATCTAATGGGGGCATTTTCTCAATTGAGGTTTCCATTCTCAGATGACTCTAGCTTGGATGGAGAATAAACTAAGCAACACAGTTTTCTCAACCTTCCCCCTAGAAAGAGCAACTCCATAGAGTTGAAGGTTTTTTTTTTTTTTTGCAACACTATTCAGTAATTTATTCTTTCAATTATTGTATTTAGAAAATTCTTACGAAGTGGTATTAAATGTTTATTCTGCTGCATTACAGCCAACTTGAATCAGTGGTCAGTTTATTTACTTTTTTTTTTTTCCTTCACAAAGCAAATAATATTGAAATAGTGAAATCAAGTGTAAACCCAACAAAAAATATATAAATTATAGTCCAGTATCCCTCATGAGTATACATACAAAAATTCTCAATGAAGTAGTTGCAAACTGAATACAAGAGATATAAAGCAATAGTGATAAAAACGGCATGGTATTGGAACAGAGACAGTCAGGAGGATCAATGGAATAGAATAGAAGACCCAGAAATGAACCCCCATACCTATGGTCACTTGATCTTCGACAAAGGAGCTCAAACTATCCAGTGGAAAAAAGACAGCATTTTCAACAAATGGTGCTGGTCCAACTGGAGGTCAACTTGTAGAAGAATGCAAATTGATCCATACTTATCTCCTTGTGCAAAGCTCAATTCCAAGTGGATCAAGGACCTCCACATAAAACCAGCTACACTGAAACTAATAGAAGAGAAAATAGAGAAAAGCCTTGATCACATGGGCACAGGGAAAAGTTCCTGAACAGAACACCAATGGCGTATGCTCTAAGATCAAGAATTGACAAATGGGATCTCATAAAACTGCAAAGCTTCTGTAAAGCAAAGGATACGGTCAACAGGACAAAGCGGGAACCAACAGACTGGGAAAAGATCTTTACCAACCTTACATCTGATAGAGGGCTAATATCCAAGGTATACAAAGAACTGAAGAAACTAGATTCCAGACCATCAAATAACCCTATTAAAAAATGGGGTAGAGAGTTGAACAAAGAACTCTCAACTGAGGAAACTCGAATGATTGAGAAACATCTAATGAAGAATTTAAATATAAAAGAAAGTACCTAAAATACCTTTGAAAACTCTGAGAGCTTGGGCTGGAGCTCAGTGACAGAACACTTGACTACCATGAATGCAAAACTGAGTTCCCTCTCTACAAAGTACTAGATCCCTACAAATAAAACTATGAGCAAAACTAAAGGAACACCTCCTTTTCTGAGCATTAACAGGAACAGTAACAAAATGGTGGGAAAATAGCTAGACTGGGTGGGATTCTGTAAGTTTGAGTGTTTGCATTAAACATAATTTATACTACATATAATAATTACCCTAAAATATGGGGTTACAAAGACTGAGAAGGCTTGAAGTGTGTTGGCAAACGGATATCTAGATGACCACATATCTCCAGTTTCTACTCTTCTGAGCTGGAAGAAATTCTCTGGGTTTCTCTCTTCCCTGCTTTTCTATATCAAGAAAAATAGGCATGCATAGATTCCTGCCCTTGCTGTTGTGTCCTTTTCTAGCTGATTGGCAGTTTTGACTCTCTCTGATAGAGTGTAGTTTATATAACTTTATATAACTACAGACTTATTACTTTTCCCTGCCAAGTCATTCTACTTCATAAGGTGGTCTAGGTCAACAGTTCTCAACTTGTGGGTCAAGACCTCTTTGGGGTCAAAGGACCTGTTGACAGGGCTCACCTAAAGCCATTGGAAAACACAGATATATTTACATTAAGATTCATAAACAGTAGCAAAATTATAGTTATGAAGTAAAAATGAAAATGATTTTATGGTTGTGGGTCACCATAACATTCATTAAAGGGTCACAGCATTAGGAAGGTTGAGATTCACTGTTAGAAATTAACAAGTTCAAACAGAACTATTTCTTCTTACAAATTGTGACCAATCATCCTAGTTTCTCCCTTGAGGAACAACTCCTACTTAAAACCCTTCACTGATCATCATGAAAATATGTATTAGTTAGTACACATACTTCAACGTATGACAGGGCTTTGGGAGGCTATTGTTATATATAAATAGGAATTCTTGATATAATTTTTTCCCAGTGGTTTTGAACCATCTGGAAATATACATAGAGATCAGACATCACTTCCAGGTCAATGTGATTGTGAATAAAATTGGAGTATTGACTAGACACTATCATCTGACCATAATTACTTCTTTATGATCATTGAGTTCCCTGCCCTACATGATGAGTTCTATCTCTTCTTCTCATCATTAATACCATTAGGTTCTCAAATGTAGGGGATCTTTGGAAAATAAAACTGCTTGAAGATGTTTCCATTGTATAGAATACACAACACACACACACATACACACACATACAAAGAGAGAGAGAGATCAATTAATACGAAATTATCCTTTTCCTCTACTTTTTAAACCTCATTTTAAATAATTTTGTCTTTCTTTTTTATTGTTTAATTTTTTTATTCTCTTTACATCATGCCCACTGCCCCACTTCTGGTCACCCCCTCCCATAATCCTTCCACCATTCCCCTCCGCTTTTCCTCTGAGTAAGTGGCTCTGTCTCCAACACATCCTGGCACTTCATGTCACTGCAAGGCTAGGCACTTCCTCTCCCACTGAGGCTAGACAAATCAGACCAGCTGGTAGAACATACCCAAGTATAGACAACAGCTCTTGGGATAGCCTCCATTCTAGTTGTTCAGGAACCACATGAAGGTCAAGCTGCACATCTGCTACATATGTGCTTGGAGGTCTAGGCCCAGCCCATTTATGTTCTTTGGTTGGTGTTTCAGACTCTGAGAGCCCCAAGCATCCAGCTTAGTTGACTCTGTTGGTCTTCCTGTGGAGTTCCCATCCACTTCAGGGCATGCAATCCTTCATCATCTTACAGGAATCCTCCTATTCCTGTAAGAGCCCCAAAGCTCTATCCACTGTTTGACTGTGGATGACTATATCTGAGTGGATATAGCTGGGTGGAGCCTCTCAGAGAACAACAAGTTCCTGTCTGTAAGCATAACAGAGTATTATTAATAGTGTCAGGGATTGGTGCTTGCACATGGGATAGGTCTCAAGTTGGGCTAGTTATTGGTTGGCCATTCCCTCAGTCTCTGTTCCCTTCCCAGTGCTTGTGTTACTTGTAGACAGGATAAATTTTGGGTTGAAAGTTTTGTGGGTGGGTTGTTGTCTCCATCACTCCATTGGGGTTCCTGTCTGGCTACAGGAAGTGGCCTCTTCAGGTTCCATATTCCCACTGTAAGTCACAGCTAAGGTCACCCCCATTGATTCTTGGGCACCTCCTTTATCCCAGGTCTCTGTCTTCTTCTGGAGATGCCTCCCATATGCTCACCTCAATCAGTTACAGATTTCCTTCTATTTTCATGGTAATGCCCCTTCTCATCCTCCCTCCCTCCCAGTTTCGTCCCTCCATCTGCCTCTTATGACTATTTTATTCCTCCTTCTAAGTGAGATTCAAGGTTCTTTGTTTAGGTCTTCCTTCTTGTTTAGCTTCTTTGGGTCTGTAGAGTATAACATGCTACCTATACTGGGCATATACTCAAAAGATGTTCCAACATCTCACAAAGACACTTGCTCAACTATGTTCATAGCATCTTTATTCATAACCACCGAAAACTGGAAACAACCTAGCTGTCCATCAACTGAAGAATGGATAAAGAAAATGTGGTGCATCTACACAATAGAATACTATTCAGCTATTAAAACAAAGACATGAATTTTGCAGGCAAATGGATGGAACTTGAGATACCATCCTGAGTGAGATAACCCAGTCCCAAAAGGACATGCATGGTATACACTCACTTATAAGTGGATATTAGCCATAAACTACTGGTGTCATGTTACATTTTGTGTTTCTTAACACCCACAAATTATTTTGGTCTTAGTGATCATTTTTAGGGACTTTAACACCTTCAAAGGATATCCAGAAAAATGTTCAAAATTCCAACAACCCAAGAGGAACAGGTTAAGTAAGAAAAAAAAGGGGGGAAAAATCTCTACCCTACCACTTCTTTAAGAGAGAAAAGAAAATAAGTAAATATGCATACATACGTCTGCCTGCATATACACATTCATATGTAGATTTACTATGAATAATATTAGCAACTAAAATCATCTCCCAGTGCTTAAGTGCGATTACTAATGTTGCCATTGTTAAATAAAACATATCCTGATTGTGTGAGTCAGGCAAAACTCAGGAGTATCCCAAGTATACAGCCTCTCAGTAAATTTCTCAGAGTTTGAGAACTGAAAGAAAACAGAAGGTGCATCAGCTTTTCCCATCTGTTTTGAGCCCTCATACCTTTTTGTGTGTTTTCGGGAATTCATTGTGTAGAAACAGCAGAAGAAAATTCTCCTAAATTTGTACAATCAATCTCAGCATCCTGGACACATCTTTGAATGTATCCTTTCAAACTGCTCTGACCTCAAGTTGCAGATCCATGCAATTTCCCTAGTTTTGACAATCCTCAGGCTGTTTCAGTAACCAAACACAATAATTAGAGTGCCTAGGCCATTATTTTGTGGAAATTAAAAGGGAAGAATTCCATTTTTTCCTTTATATTCAGCATTTCCTGCCACAGTCTCAATATCGCCATAGCCTCTTCCAGTCTTTTTTCAAGTTGAAAGTGATAAAGTAATGAAATTCAGGAAGAACAACATACACAGGAAAATTCAGTCTGTCTTTTTACCTACAATTGAAAACCTTAACTCATGTTTTTCTAGGCCATCTTCATCATTACTTTTATTTTATTCTGGGTAAAATGAGAACCATATGGGTAAGTGTTTAGAAAAGCTCAAAACACAGTACCGACAAAAGGGTCGGTATTATACTGATATGCAGGCTACTGCACCACTATGTGATTTGCTATTAACATGACTCAAAGTTGATAAGTATTCTTCCAACTGGTCCAAATGAGTAACTAGTAACTGACCATGCCCTTCCTCTGGCATGGAATTGGGAAACAGAACAGTGTAGAAATTTAAAACTAATGCAATGCTTTATAATTTTCATCTCTTATCCTGGATATACTTGGACATATATTAATCAAATTTCAAGCTAGACAGTATCTATTTTAACTTTTTCAGTTTTATAATTGGGACATAGAAACTTAAAGACAAACTATCACACAGTGATTGAGCACTGAGCAGAAAGTCTCATAGCCTACAAGGCAAGATACTTCACAGAATCACTGTGATGCTAGGCATGATGATTAATAAATAGGTAGACATGTTTCAGGCAGTATTTAAGTATGAGTATAGGAAACATATTTGAACCTGAGGATTTTGTTAACAGTATTGTATGGAAAAAAATTCTATAAAGCATTTCCATCCATGCTACAGAAACCTTCAAACAGATTAATTATTCACAGGAGCACAGCAAATGGAGCAGAGAACAAACTCAATCATTAGTTAGAACTACTATTGTCAGCATTAGTAAAGAAAATTAACATCAATGTTTTTGCTTACTGAGTAGTTGGCAAGAGGTTTGTTGTTGCTTTATTTCTTAAATGAATTTATGAGGGGATTAACCAGTGAATCCAGAACCCAAACTTGTATTGCACTGTTTCAAACATCTTAATTGCCATGGAAACTTAACCACACAAAAATGAAAGAAATGGCTTGATACTTCTGAGAATGTAGTTCATTATTTTCCACATTAACAAATATGTTTCATTTTTTAATTAAATGAATAAAATAGCTATATTATCTGCAAGATTTTGAACAATTGGCAAATAACACTACAGACATCTTTCTCTTTAATATGCTTAGAAAAAAAATATGCTTATACTGTCTTAAATAGACACATTTTCTTTAGTTATCTTGCTTGGAATTTGTACTGGCTTATAGAATCACAACAGATGTTTTCTGTGGGTACTAGGTACCAAATAAATTATATATGAGTTTCCTGTTGTTGTTGTTTTTTTCTTCCTTAGCAGTCATCAGATTCTTGTGAGCTCAAAATTGGGAAAGGCAGAATCAACTCTATTTTCTCAAACCTCTTCATGCTGAATGAAGGCCAAACCAGCATCCTGGAGATTTAAAATATTTCTAATTAAAAAAGACAATGTGACTACCTATTCACCTTCCATTACATCAAAGTTTAAAAACTAACATAGAAATTCACAATCAAGAATATACTTTGTATCAGCTTCCAAATGAGGCCCAATGCAGACTAGAGAATGGAAAAAAACTCAATCTCTAACACCAGTAGACAAGCATTAAATAAACCAGCTAAGCACAAGAGAAACACTTTGAACAGAACGGAGGAATTCCTCTCTCCAGGGATCTAAAAGCATTTTCTGTAACTGGAGGTTTATAAGCATGTCTCCTTTCCTGTTGCTGACCAAATTTCCTTAAATCCTATGAGTGAAGCTGTTCAAGTTAAAAGTAAGTAGGAGACAGAAAATGTTAGCCAAAATGAACAAAATTTAGTAGTGACATACAAGATAAGACAGGCATCATTGAGATAGGCCAGCCATCAGCATGCATATCCTCTGCTATAGCACTGACAATTATATAATGATAAAAAAGATAAGTTAGGGGACAAGGACAAAACAACCAGTGACCCTCCAAGAAGCCTATAGATAACAGGACAAAGAAAGGGGTTTCTTGGAATTAATTGGTATCCTATGAAGAATGAAAGACAAGATGGTCTGGTTGCTCTAAAAGAATGTCATATAACCTCTAGTTAGTCTTTTCTAAGGGATGGATGTAGGAGGAGCTAAGGTGGGAGGAGTTAGGAGAGGAAGAGGAAAAGGAAGAGGAGGAGTTAGGAGAGGAAGAGATAAAAGGAAGAGGAGGAACTAGGAGACAGGAGAGGAGAACTAGAGATGTAGGAGCGATAGAGACCGATGTTCACGTGTCTGTAGCAGTCAAAGGTAGTTGGTATACCTAGGTTGGGTATTGGGTTACACTTCTGATTTTATGGGTATCTTGTTATTGATCATCGCCAAATATATAAGCTTTGATTAATCTATAAGAATTAGAGTTTCACTGGGCCTGTATGGATGACAGAATGGTCTGAGCAATGCCCTGCCTTGTGGAGACAGCGTGGAAGATTGGCAAAGCCATCTCCCATGCTGGCATCTAGTGGGTGGCAGGGCTGGTGTTTCTGGCAGCCGGTTCTAGCTGCATCACACACATGGCCTCAGGCTGAGAAACATGGCGGCTGGGCTAGGCAAGGCAGCTGCAGCTTAGATAGTCGGACTGAGCTGGAGGCTTTTTTAAATAATTACTACAACAGATGGATATAGTACACAGCACTCAGATGTTTTGGGGAAGGGAGAAACTAGGGGTGACAGTATAACACAATACCATTAATTTGTAATGGAATCATGTGCAAAACAAAAACACTGGGTAGCTACAGAAAGTAGAGAGGAAATGGTAAACTCAGGGATAGGACAGTCCAGGATTAGGTCAAAATTATACCTAAGAGGATGTAGAAGGTGTTTATGAACATGTAGTGAGCAAGGTTTCCAGACAGAAAGCCATGTGACTATAGACAGCTCTTTATTGCTCTTGCTAACTCAAGCTCCCAAAGGCTTTTGACTCCCAATTTGCAGAGAAATGAGGATACTTCACACACTGGCAAGCTATGAACTGCAAACTTATATATCCCTTTATTATCCATGAATTCTTATAAGTTTTACTTTTAAAACTGCCCACACCTTAGCCCATGAAATTTATGTTTATTATTTTTCCACTTTGCTGTTTGGACAACTCCCTCCTCAAATCTAAGGAGGCATTATCGCTGATATTTATTACTATGAAGCTAGTTATGATATGAGAACCTAGAAATTATCATTGTTAGCCTGATCTAGGTTTTTCAAGGATAGCTAAAGCTGGTTCCTGTCACTTCTGAAATTGCTTGTCACTATTCAGAGAAATGTGTAAATTGTAGCAGCTGCAAGTGGAGCAAAGAATCTTTTGGCACTCATTATTGAAATTGTTTGTTCTAATGCATGGTCTACAAGGCACATTTTTTTTTCTAAAATGGCCCATTATTTCTTGAATTTTAATCTATTTCTCCTAACAAGTAAAAAGAGCATCACGTCAAGGAGTGATACTCAGAGAAGATAACCTACCTAGTTCACAAAGATGAACCAATTAGGCTTTCCCTAGTTTCTGACACATGTTAGAACTTGAAATACATCGGGCCAATAAAAGACCTGGGCTTCAAGGTAACAACTTTTGTTTCCCTGACTATGAACTATTCTTAATATTTAGTGTCTTACCCTACCCAGAGCATCTGTCAACAATTCCTAAACATACCTACAACCTTGTTGCCATCAATCTTATTTTTGATAGTTTATTGAGTGTATCTTTTTTTTTTCTTAGAAGGACAATATTTAATTGGGATTGACTTACAGGTTCAGACATTCAGTCTATTATTATCAAGGTGGAAGCATGGCAGCATCCAGGCAGGCATGGCACAGGAGGACCTGAGAGTTCTACATCTTGTTCTGAAGGCAAACCAAAGAAGACTGCCTTCCAGGGAGCTAGGATGTAGGTACTAAAGTCTATACCCACAGTGTCACACTTCCTACAACAAGGCCACAACAACTGAAGCAAGGCCACATCCCCTAATAGTGCCACTCGCTGAATCAAACCTATTCAAAGCACTGCATTGTCCTCCCTGGCCTCCATAGTTCCATGAGTCCATGGAGGCCATACCTCAACATATCATAATGCTAAATACATCTAATCCAACTTCATAAGTCACAATGGTGTGTAACAGTCTATTGAGTGTATCTTATTGATCTCTTACAATTAGCCATGCTCATTCTAGAATAGAAGACGGAGGCCAAGCCAAATGCACTATCAGCCCCTGGGAGTGAGATGCATGCTTTAAGAGTGAGCTGCCCAGCTACAAAAGTTAAAGAAGCACTTACTCTCCTAAGCCCAATAGCTATGGTTCTATTAAATATTGTACCCTGGCACTTTCTCTATCTGGACTTGACCACTGCATTTGTGACATGACACCAAGCATCTCTGTAGGCCCAGGATACAGGAGCTAGGACTATCAAAATGTGCTTTTAAGTCTTCCAAATGTAGCATATATGATCATAACAATACATCAGAAGAAATCACCCCTAATCTTCAATAGCCAAAAATGGTGTCATAAATCTACAAGTAGTATGGGATATCCTGCTTCAAGTTGCACTGGATGAAAAAGATCTATCTTCTCCCTGTCTCTCATTTTTCTTTCAAAACTTCAATGGCAGTGATAGCGGAGGTGTAAGAAAAGAGACTCCATGAAGAAGCATGCTGTAATTCATGCCTCCATAACAGGTGATAAAAGTAAGTTATATGGTCAAGTCCAAAGACAACAAACAAGGGGCATAATTTATTCATCATGAGACAGTCAGACAGACAAGGACTTAAAAATTCCTCAGTCTAAAGAAAGATACACATGTCTAGATATTTTTACAAAGCACAGAACCCCAAATATACAAGACCCCAAATCAAAATTCCTATGACATATCATAGTTAAAACACTAAGTACACAGAACAAAGAAAGTGTATTGGAAGCAACAGAGTAAACACAAGTAATATAAGAAAGAAAACCCATCAGAATAACAGCTTGTTTCTCAACTGAAACTTTGAAAGCCAGAAGAGCTTGCATCAATTCATTTCCTGGAAAAGACCATGGTGGCAAACCTAGAAAAATACACCTGACAATACTATCTGCCATAATTGAAGAAAGAAAATGTTTCTGTGACATAAATAGCCTTTAAAAATTATAACCAGAAAACCAACTCTAAAGAAAATATGTGAAGAAATATTTTGGTTAAGCGTTGAGTATATCAGAGAGACTGTGGGAAAAAAAATACTAAGATATAAGTACTAAAACACACAATACCACCAAGAACACAAACACTACCAAAACTCAACATAGATGACCACAATCAATACACATATTTCAATATAATTTTAAATAGTAGGGGCTTCAATTCTCCAGTCAAAAGACAAAAGATGAGTGAATGGGTCAAGGAAGAAAATCTTCCTCTTTGATGTCTAACAGAAATAAAACTTAGCTCAAAATACAGGCATCACCAGAGAATAAAAGGATGGACATAATTATTCCAATCAAATGTAATCAGCAACCAGCACTACTATCCTAGTATCTGATTAAATAGACTTCAAACTGAAACTAATCAGAAAAGATAAAGAATGATACTTCATCCTAATCAAGGGAACAGTTAACCAGTAAAACATTACATATACATTTGTCGTTGTTCATAAACACACACACACATGCTCTCTGTGTTGTTCTTGTTGTTGCTTTGAGACAGGGTTTCTCTGGGTAGCCTTGGTTGTCTTGGAACTCATTCTGCAGACCAGACTGACACCCAACTCACAGAAATCTGTCTGTGTCTGCCTCCCAAGTGCTGGGATTAAAGACATGTGCCACCACTGCCCAGCCCAATGAGACATTATTATCCCATATATGCACTGAATTCTGGAGTGCTCATTTTATACAAACAATGTACTACTAAAGTTTTTTTTTTAACATGTATAATATTTTTATTTTTTTAAATCGCATCGTAATTTACTTATTCACACAGGGGTTATAAACACAAAAAGTCTGGATGTGGGGAAGGGAATGACACCGGAGCATAAGTGTTCAGGGGGAGTACAGATACCATTCAGAACAGGGTATCAGCTGGGTGAAGATTCAGGGGACAGGTCACTATGACTCTGCCTATGAGTCACTTGCTACTGCTAAAGTTTAAAGACACTGACTAACATCTTTAATTTAAAAATACGTGATTTCAATACCCCATTTTCTCTAATAGACATGTTATCAGACAAAAATAAACAGAAAAACATCAGTATTATTTGACATAATACAACAAGTGAACTTAACAAATATCTACAGAATATTACACCAAACACTAAAGAATACAAACATTCCTCAGTGGCACGTGGAATCATTTAAAAAATAGACCATAGCTTGGGAAAGAAAACAAATCATTACAAATTCAAAAGGATTAAACACTTTCTTGTATCCTATTTGACCACAGTACAGTAAAACTTAAAAATCGACAGACAATAAGTCTTTGCAAAATATGCCAACTTGTGGAGATTAAACAACACATTGCTGTACAATGAATGAGTCAAAGATACAATTAAGAAAATCAAAATTTTCCTGGAGCTAAATGAGAATGCAATACAACAAAATATCTGGGATAAATGTAAGGTAAAGTTATAGCTCTAAGAACCTATGTTAAAAATCAAAAGAGTGAGCATAGATGGCTTACACAAGAACAAACCAAACACAAACCCAGTTGAAGACAAGAAATAAGGAAAATCAAAGCAAAAGTCAACAATAAAACAAATCTAACAGCTCATTCTTTGAGAAGATAAACAAGATTGACAGACCCTTGGTCCAACCAGCAAAAAAAAAAAAAAAAAAAAAAAAAAAAGAAAGAAAGAAAGAAAGAAAGAGAGAGAGAGCAAGAGAGAGAGAGAGAGAGAGAGAGAGAGAGAGAGAGAGAGAGAGAAAGGACCCAAATTAACAGAATCAGAAAACAACACGGAAACATTACTACAGATGCAAAGAAATTCAGAATATTATTAGGAAATATTTTTTAAAAACATATAATCATTAAACTGGGACAACACCATCACCACCCGCCCAAAGAAATGGATTTCTAGATTTTGGCAAACCAGAAACATTAAACCAAAGTCAGTAAACTAAGCAGACCCATTACAAATGAGGGGAGTAAAATAGTGGTAAAAAGCTTCCCAGCTTAAAAAAAAAAAGGGGGGGGGGGCATAAAGGCAGAGCTATGGATTTACAACAGAATTATTCTACTAGATGTTAAAGATGATCTACAATAAATTCTCTCTCTCTCTCTCTCTTCTCCTCTCTCTCTCTCTCTCTCTCTCTCTCTCTCTCCCTCCCTCTGTGTGCATGCATTTTAAATTCTTTATCATTATATTTCTCCACTGCTTTCCTCCTTCAAACCCTCCCATATGTTCCTTCCCATAATCCTTCTTGAAGTATCAAAGAAGAAAAACAGAAGGAGTACTTCCAAACCAAAACCAGATAACTGCACACCAGAGAGGGAGAGAGAGACAGAGAGAGAGAGAGAGAGAGAGAGAGAGAGAGAGAGAGAGAGAGGAAGAGGAAGAGAAAGAAAACTACAGGTGAACATTCCTTATGAACATAGAATCAAAAATACTCAATAAAATACTTGCAAACAGAATACAGATATATATCACAAAGAATATGTACCCAGATAGTGTTATTCCTAAGGTAAAGGGGTATTTCAACAACACACATAAATCAATAAATGTAATAAACTATGTGAGTGGACTTAAAGACAAAAATAGCATAATCAAGTCAATAAAAAGACTTTGACAAAAATCCAATATGCCCTCATAATAAAAGTCCTAAAGAATATTGAGCTAGAGGAAACATACCTCCACCAAATAAAAGCTATATATGAGTACATATGAGAAACCCACAACCAATGTCATCCTAAATTAAGACAATTTTGAAGCAATCCTACTAAAGTCAGTAACTAGATGGGGTAATTATAATATTTATCTCCATTTTTCAAAAGGAGGATATGGCCAGTAAGCCTCCAGTCAAATCATTAGTAAATATCAAAGCCACAATTCAAACTTAGGTATAGTCTATTTAAATAAATTAAGTTCTTTCCATATTAGGAAGGGCTTGATGGCAGGTGTTTACTTGAAGACAAAAAAAAATGTCTGATGTTAAGAACTACCAGTAAATACAATCAGTACTTGATAAATCGTGAATAGAATACTGGCAGTTTATATCATTCTGAAATGGTATATTTCAAGAAATCCCAGGGCCAGAAAATCTGAGTCTGAAGTATCTAGAGCAAAGTAGTAAGCATTAAAAATTGGATAATAACTTGTCATCACACTCAAAAGTCAAGTCGAAGTCTATGAATTGGTGAATCAAAGGTTAGAAGTAAATAGGCACAGGAGGTGGGGTACATTATGATGTGATTACAGATATAGTCAGGCTATTCTAGGCTAGCCGCTATAATGAATGATTGATAAGCATATCAGTTCAACACAGTGGAATTTCATTAGTCTTATTTGTGTCATAATACATAGAAAATACATGTATCAGAAAAAATCAAATAAACATTATTCTATGTCAGAAAATTATTTGCGCTCTGGGATAACATGAAGTACCATCATGACTTTCCATTGGAAGAAGATCATAGATATATTTGTTTAGAATTTATTGGGCTATACTTGAAATTTTCACTCATGTTTCTTTGACCATAGTTCAGTCACATGACTGACAAACTTCAAGGACTGTAAGAAGAGGCATCAAATTCATAGTTCTACAAACTGATAATAGAATTTAGTGAAAAACTAATAGTTTCTGCTCCTGAAGGACAAACAACATGTGCCATTCTTGGGGCTGAGTCACTCAGCATTTCCTTCATAACTGAGATTGAGCACATGATCAAAGTGTACATATATAGCTTCTCCAGGTGGTAAATTGCTATTTTGTGTCAATTCATCAGAATTCTCCAAATCTACATATTTTCTGAGCTTTTATCATAAGTAGAGCATATTTCTCCATCCCTAACTATCATTTTAGCCATAGGAGGTACTTTGATCAGTATGAGATAGAAGTGACAGTATACCAGCACAGGCCTCTAGAGACCTTGAGTTTTGATTTCTGTTTTGACTGTTTCCTATCACAAGAAAAAGAACATGCCTCCATTGATCTCAGAAGGAAGGTAAGAAAAATATAAACAAACTGGATTTCCTCATTTCAACACAGCCTGCATCAGCTAGTCTAAGACAAAACAGATTTGGGGGCAATTACTTGGTTTAGTTATTTTGCTGAACTTTTTTTTTCTCTGTGGTGGTTGTTGTTGAAGTTGTTGTTGTTGCTGCTATAATTATTTGACATACAATATTATTACAGCCACTGAGCATCATCTGATCATAATTGTTCCAATATTATCCTCAGGAATTAAGAATTATGATATTGATCTTTGACAAAGGAGCTAAAAATATCCAGTAGAAAAAAGACAGCATTTTCAACAAATGGTGCTGGTTCAACTGGACGTCAGCATGTAGAAGAATGAAAATCAACCCATTCTTATCTCCTTGTACAAAGCTCAAGTCCAAGTGGATCAAGGACCTCCACATAAAACCAGATACACAGAAACTAATAGAGGAGAAAGTGGGGAAGAGCCTTAAACGCATGGGCACAGGGGAAAAGTTCCTGAACAGAACACTAATGGCTTATGCTCTAAGATCAAGAGTTGACTGATGGGACCTCATAAAATTGCAAAGCTTCTGTAAGGCAAAGGACACTGTCAATAGGACAAAGTGGCAACCAACAGATAGGGAAAGGATCTTTACCAATCCTACATCTGATAGAGGGCTAATATCCAATGTATACAAAGAACTCAAGAAATTAGACTAGACAATCAAGTAACCCAGTTCAAAAATGGAGTACAGAGCTAAACAAAGTTCTCAACTGAGGAAACTCAAATGGTCAAAAAGCACTTAAAGAAATGTTCAACATCCTTAGTCATCAGGGAAATGCAAATGAAAACAACCCTGAGATTCCATCTCACACCAATCAGAATGGTAAAGATCAAAAACTCAGGCGACACCACATGCTGGTGAGGATGTGAAGAAAGAGGAACATTCCTCCATTGTTGGTGAAATTGCAGCTGGTACAACCACTCTTGAAATCAGTCTGGTGGTTCCTCAGAAAATTGGACATAGTATTACCTGAGGACTCAGCTATACCATTCCTTGGCATATAAGCAAAAGATTCTCCAACATATAAAAAGGACACATGCTCCACTATGTTCATAGCAGTCATATTTATAATAGCCAGAAGCTGGAAAGAACCCAGATGTCCTTCAACAGAGGAATGGTTACAGAAAATGTGGTACATTTATACAATAGAGTTCTACTCAGCTATTAAAAATGATGAATTCGCCGGCGGTGGTGGCGCACGCCTTTAATCCCAGCACTTGGGAGGCAGAGGCAGGTGGATTTCTGAGTTCGAGGCCAGCCTGGTCTACAGAGTGAGTTCCAGGATAGCCAGGACTACACAGAGAAACCCTGTCTCGAAAAAAAAAAGAAAAAAAAATGATGAATTCATGAAACTCTTAGGCAAATGGATGGAACTAGAAAATATCATCCTGAGTGAGGTAACCCAATCAGAATAGAACACATATGGTATGCACTCTCACTGATAAGTGGATATTAGCTCAAATGCTTGGAATACCCAAGACACTATTCACAGACCAAATGAAGCTCAGAAGAAGGAAGACCAAAGTGTGAGTGCTTCCATACTTCTTAGAAAGGGGAACAAAATATTCATGGGATCAAATAAGTAGACAACGTGTGAAGCAGAGACTGAAGGAAAGGCCATCCAAAGACTGCCCCACCTGGGGATCCATCCCATACAGTCACCAAACCCAGACACTGTTGTGGATGCCAAGAAATGCTTGCTAACAGGAGCCTGATATATCTGTCTCCTGAGAGCCTCTGCCAGAGCCTGACAAATACAGAGGTGGATGCTAACATCTAACCATTGAACTGAGAACAGGGTCCCCAATGGGGTCCCTAATGGAAGAATTAGAGAAAGGAATGAAGGAGCTGAAGGGGTTTACAACCACATCGGAAGAACAATAATAACAACCAACCAGACCCCCTGAGTTCCCAGGGACTAAACCACCAATGAAGGAGTACCATGGAGGAACTCATGGCTCCAGCTGCATATGTAGCAGAGGATGGCCTTGTTGGGCCCTACTTCCCTTGAAGGCTTGATGCCCAGTGTAGGGGAAATTGAGGGTGGGGATGCAGGAGTTGGTGGGAGGGTGGGGGAACACCCTCATAGAAGCAGGGGAGGGGTGATGGAATAGGAGGTTTCTGGGAGGGACCTGGAAAGGGATAACATTTGAAATGTAAATAAAGAAAATATCCAATAAAAATTTTTTTAAAAATGACATTGCCTTAGAGTTTCCATGGAAAGTTTTACATTCTAGAATCAATGGATTCCCAAGAAGAAAGGCAAACTCCTCCTTGGCAGCTGATTAAGTACATGATTCTGCTCACTGTGTCATATTTAAAACCTCATGACTCCTAATATGTTCCACTGAAGAAGCAGATGTCATCTTGACAGGATCTCTTTGTTTCTTGATAGATGCTACAAGAGCTGCCCATGCTCTCTAGAGTAGGCAATTTATCAAGAGATCAAGATTATTCACTGTTTTTATTAACACATTTTATGCAGTCATACTTATTTCAAACAAAAGTCTCTTTTTCTAATTGTTTTTTGCTTTTCTTTTGATGGGAGCATGATTTTAGAACAAATGTATCAAACTACAAAGTTATCTTGAGTATAAAATGAAGACTACACAAAGTGCTTCTACTTATAATGAAATGACAAAAACTTCCTCGATCTGACAGCTTTACCTAGAAACTGAGAATGACATTTACCTTTTCCCTCACTATAATATTATTTTTTTCTGTTTCAATAGAAAGACATTTGATGCCATGGGATTCTCAGAAAAGTAAAACCAACAGCAAATCATCTTAATATGTTTAAGTAGTCAAATGGCACATTCAGATGTTTCCAACATGATCAGCTCAAATTGCCCTCATCTGGTCATACTTTTGTTTTATTGGATATATTATTTATTTACATTTCAGATGTTATCTCCTCTCCCCATTCCCTCCCCCATAAACCTCCTATCTGATACTTCCTTCTCCTTTTGCTTTTATAACATTTTAATTTCATGCAAGTATTAAGGTCAGTTCTAGGTTGAAAACTCTAAATACAATACAATGCAAATAGTCAAGGAACAAGCAAGATAATAAACACAGATAGTAAAATAATAAGCAAGGCAATAAACAGAGTCCCATGATCACTCCCATGATCACTATTTCTAAGGGCTTATCAGGATGACCAAAATATCTGAGCCTACTTCCCTGTCCTATCCCAAAGTCATTTTCATGTCTGAAGTCTACTTCTTTGTTTTAACCTAAGATTTATATTCCTGCCTGTAGTTACTTCTTTGTTCTAGCCTAAGATTTAGATTCCTGCCTGTAATTACTTCTTTGTTCTAGCTTAGGATTTAGATTCCTGCCTGAAATTACTTCTTTGATCTAGCCTAATGTCAGATTCCTGCCTGTAGCCCATTTCCTTGTCCTTGGCCAATGTCAGATTCCTGCCAGGCAGTCCCAAAAGCTCTCTAACATCTCCCCCTTTTTTTATTGTATAAACAAGACTGAGCCTGTCTTTGGTCCTTCTGACAAGAATGCCTTCCTTACCCATTATGGAATATGCATTACCAAAAGCAATGAACCTGTCCCAACTTTATCTATTGATAACATAACATCATAAAGAACTGCAGCTAACTTCCAAATCTGTCTCTGAAAATGTCCAGAACAAGCCTTCCAAATGAAGATTGTTATTTCCAATATTGGATTGATTTCTAGACCAGTCCATGATTTGAATAACTGGTCACGTTTAAGAATAGTACAAGAGTCATTATAACTTCTCTTTTTGATTCTCTGTCCCACAAGATCTAATATCTTGAAGCAAGGCAGCCTGTCCCATGTGGGGTATTGTGGAAAAAGATGCACATGGGGTGTGGGTGGCCCTGGGGCCCGCACAGCAGCTTCCCACGAGCCAATGTGGTCGGGGCACGGAGGCGGCAGAGGGGTCCCGCAGGCCTGCTCGGCCTCTAAGTCCCGGGGTCTTTTACTCAGGCAGGTTCCCACATACTCGAGAGAGTCCAATGTTTCAGAGGCTGTAAGCTTGTTGGCTGCAGACACAGGAGACAAGTGGAGATCAAAGCTTTATTTTTCATGGTGGTAGTTGGATCTGGATGTGCGTGAGCCCCCCAGAGCCTGGGGAGAGCTGGCTTATATAGAAGGAGGAAAGGAGGAGGGCCCAGGGAGGAATAACTTAATTATCTAGGCCCCCTGGCCTTTTTAATATGTAAATCTCTTGAGGCAGAGGCCTGTTAGTCACACCCTCTACCTGTGTCTTACATGGCTGACGGTACAGGTTAAAGGGAGATGACACTGGCGTGTCAGGGCCCTGAGTTCTGGGGCCGTGCCCAAACACCTGCAGTCTTGGGGTCCCAGGCCCATGCTAACACAAGATGACCTTCTACAGCCCAACAGGGTATAGGCAAGCAATGGTGGGTCAGGAACATATATCCAATACAGCTTCCCTGTCACCATGTTCAGGGAACTCAACAAGCTCACAGGTCTGTGTGGGAGAATGGGATGCAGCAGAGAGGCCCCAGGCCCATGCGGCAGCAGCCTGGGACCAGCATGGTGGAGGCCACCCTCAGGGTTGGGCAGCAGTGGTTCCCACATGCAGGAGAAAGGTCTGGGGTTTCAGTGGCTGGAAGCCTCAGCGACAGCAACGGCCCCAATGATACAAGGAAGTTCTTGGTTCCAAAAGGGTTTATTATCATGGTGGATGGTGGATGGATCTGGATGTACCCCCTAAACTCAGGGCAGACCTGAGTTAAATAGGGAGGGAGAAGTGGGAAGGGTCTGGGAGGAATGCTTAATTGGCTCTGCCCTCTGACCTTCATTAGTATGTAAATCTCTAGGGCCTGAGGTCTGTAGTCTACCTGTGCACTTTGGGAGGGGCTGTAATGGCCTACATGACTGAACAATGTAGGTCCATGGATACTAGACTGCTTGCCAGGACCTGAGTCCTGGGGATGTGGCCGAACTCCTGCCATTTCTCCCTTGGAGTCTCAGGGTTCCAGGCCCATGCCCAGCCAAGAACCAGGATACCCTTACACAGTCCCACATCTCCTCCCCTTTACTTTTTTTTTAAAAAAAGAGGGGGTCACTGTGTCATATGTGGTGGAAATTTTGGATGAGGAAGTCAAAAAAGCACTATTTAGGCCAGAGTGGTTAGCACAATTAAGTCACAGGGTAAGGGGAGTTGAGGGTGGGGGGTGGGAAGGCAAAGGAACATTGAATCAATTGAATACAGGTGGTACAGTTTGAGGTTAATAACATCTGATTAATCTAGATAGACATTAAGTTTTCCTAACTAACATATAACTTTAGCTATTTGACTTTGGCAAAAGAGTTCATTTGTAGCTAGAAGGTCTGGATCTGTCTTCTGTAGGATTTAGCATGTGTCTCTAGATCTCAGCATTGTCTCTGGAGTCTTCAGTCAGGTGGTGGGGCTGGAAGAAGACAGCTTGACCTCCTAGGCAGTTCCAGGAGGTGGTGTTGTCTCTGTTGGACTTATGGGAGCACCTATAGGGTAATCATAACAGGAAAACAGCACCCTGGCGCAGGATGCCTACAAAGGGTGTGTAGTAAGCATTAGGCTACTTGGGAGCAAGCATGTCATGGTGTGCTGTTGAGATCCTAGAAAAGCAAAGGTGTTTGAGGAAATTTAGTCTTAGAAGGCACCTTTGAGTAACAAAAAGTGAAAAAAATTTGGGTTGAAAAGCACAAAACACTGTAAAAACAAGAAAAATTTTTGGTTGAAAGCATGAACATTGTTGTAGGTCTTCCTGTTGGGGAGAAAAAGCATTAATGGCAGGAAAGCACGAACACTGTTGCAGATATTCCTGTTGGGGAGAAAAGGCATTAATGGCAGGTTTAAAAGCAGTGGGGGAGGGGCCTGCTCTGCCATGTGGTGGCTGGGTGCTCTAGCAGAGAGGCCAGGGTATTCCCCATTTGTTTTTCTTAGCAGTTTTAAATGTAGAGAAGAAAAAGGCCAACTCTGAAGAAAAACTTAGAGGAAGAAACGTAGAGGCTTGATAGGAAAGTCAGAAAGAGTGAGGTTTTGTGTAACACCTGAGCCATGGGGGGAGACACATGGAAGCTGGTGTATAGCTGGCAGCTCCTGGGAGAAGCTGGGAGTTGGCGCGCAGTTTCTCCAGGCTCAGCCTGGAGTTTTAGCCACAAGAAAGAAACTGAGAGGAACACAGGGGTGAAGGGGCTTCAGGCAAGCCAGCTGGGCTGTAGCTAGCCACAAATGACCTAGGAGGTGAAGGGGAAAGGGAGCAACCAGGGTGTCAGCCATGTTGCTTCAGGCAAGCCAGAATGGCCGCAAATGACAGAGGAGTCGGGGAAGTCTACCCTAGGCTAGCAGGTGGCCTGTGAAAGATTGACCCCTGAGGGAAAATCATGGGGACTAGAGTTCAGAGCCAGTGTTCCTGAGAAGCTAGCAGGCATAGCGTAAAAGGCTGACCACTGTGGGAGGGGCAGAGAGCAGAGATTAGGGCATCGCTGCCATCTTGTTGAGTTGGAGAACACATGGGAAGAAAGAAACGGACGCTAGCAGGCAGTGTGCTAAAGACTGAAATCGGCACTCTTGACAGCGGCAGGACAGTCTCAACCTCAAGGGTCTCTCACTCAAGGAAAAGAATCTTAGAACGAGGATCGCAGCAGGCACTGTGGCCTTTAAGACAGTTGTTAGCTATGAAGGAGCCTCTCTGTGGAGCTGGGGCATGGGCAGAGTGGAGGCTAAGGAGTCACCGCCATCTTGCCCTTGAGTTGGAGAACACGTGGAGGAGAGGGAGGAGAGAGACTAGTCTTTTGAGCCAGACAGGAGTTAGTGGTAGCTAACAGTCAGAGAGAAAATGCTGGCCAGAAACACATGGAGAGAGAAAGAGAGAGGAGGGGGGGACAGAGAGAGACCTGCCTAGTCTTGTGAACTAGGCTGGAGTTATGGTTCCGTGGAGAGGTTCTTGGTGAGCACCAGCGGGGGGTACTCTTGGAGCTGGCTTTTGCCCACATCCTCTACCACCTGTAGGAAATGATGTAGGCCTGCGCATGGGCACTCGAGGGCATGAGTCTCTGTTGCGTTGTGGATCTGTGTGTCTGCCACAACGCAGTAGGCTGGAATGGTAGTTCAGCATGGCAGGAGCTCACGGGATCTTGGCTGAGTTTATTCCATGCAACACCAGGTGAGTTTGTCAGAGCCCTGCCTGGCATGGGGAATTCTCACTCAATCTGGTTCCGCGGGGGTGCAGAGGTCTTGGATTGGGGATCCCCGGACAGAAGTTAGTCGGAGACCAACTGGTCTCAAGCCCTTGGGCTCCCAGACTGCTGAGAGGCCACGGAAGGACTGAGACTGGGGGCATGTGGGCATGCAACCAGCCAACCCACAGCCAAGAGAAAAGGGGGGGAGGGAAGAAAGAGGCCCCAGCAGCACCCTGCAGGAGAGATTTGGTTACTGTACTCACTTAGCAGACTCGGCGCCCTGGCTAGCTTGCTTGAAGATGTGGGTCCCCCATGGCTGGAATGCAGAGAAGTCTTCCAGGTGAGAGATTAAGCAGCTGCAGCTACAGAGGCGGTGGCATTGAAGGCCTTTTCCCACAGCTCCCCATGGCAGGCCCCTTAGCTGGCTGGAAACACAGCTCAGCATGGGAGAAGCACAGAATCTTCACTGAGTCGATTCCTCACTGCACCAGATAAGCGCAGTGGGGCCCCACCTTTTCTGTAATTGTGTGGCTGTTCGAGGCTCCCGTTGGTCGCACCAAAATGTGGGTAAACGGGGGCCACAGTGGAGGAGTCCCAGAGGCTGGAAGCATCGGTGACAACAGGCCCGGCAGGCCTCAATGACACAAGGAAGTCCTTGGTTCCAAAAGGGTTTATTATCATGGCGGATGGTGGATGGATCTGGATGTACCGCCCCCCCCCCCCAAACTCAGGGCAAACCTTAGTTAAATAGGGAGGGAGAAGTGGGAAGGGTCTGGGGAGGAATGCTTCATTGGCTCCGCCCTCTGACCTTCATTAGTATGTAAATCTCTAGGGCCTGAGGCCTGTAGTCACACCTCTACCTGTTCACTTTGAGAGGGGCTGTAATGTCCTACATGACTGAACAATGTAGGTCCATGGAGACTAGATTGCTTGCCAGGAGCCTGGGTTCTGGGGATGTGGCCAAAGTCCTGCCGTTTCTCCTTGGAGTCTCAGGGTTCCAGGCCCATGCCCAGCCAAGAACCAGGATACCCTTATGCAGTCCCACAGGTCAGCATCATTCTTTCCCCAGGAATCAGCATATCTCACCCATCGCTCTGGCAAAAACCATGCTCCTTCAGCATCTTGCAGAAAAAAACACAAATATGTCCTCTTCCACATAATAAATACATGGTCAGGATCATGCCATATGCCAGTAAGTGGATACTACCTTTTTACCTAGGCATAAGTATTCCTAGTTGAAGGTTACAGTAGACACTCAGCAGAAAGTTCCTTGGCATCCAATTTTTTTAAATTTAAAATAAAAAAGCATGATTTAAATAAATTTGTGGTATACAGGTATATTCCTCCCCCCCCCTTTTTTTTAATTTTATGAAGATATTGTTTTAAAGTTCCATGGGCTGCTTCCACAATACCTTGTCCTTGAGGATTTTAAGGAATTACCACAATTGTTGACAAAATATCTCAAAAGCTGACTGAAATTGCCAGTTCCATTATCTAATTTTTATTAGATATTTTATTTATTTAGCTATCAGATGTTATCTCCTTTCTACATCTCCCCCCCCCCCAACTCCTTATCCCATCCCCCACTCTTCCTAATTCTATGAGGGTGTGCCCTGACCCATCCACACATTCCTGCTTTCCCGCTCTCGAATTCCTCTACACTGGGGCATCCAGCCTTCTAGGGACCAAGGCCCTCCTTTCCCACTGATGCCTGACAAGGCCATCCTCAACTACCTATACAGATGGTGCCATGGCTCCCTCCATGTGTGTTCCCAGGCTGTTGGTTTAGATCCTGGGTACTCTGGTTGGTTGCTATTGTCACTCTCCCCATGGGGCTGACAGCCCATTCACCTCCTTCAGTCTTCTAAGTCTTCAATGGGGACCCTTTGATCAGTTCAATGGTTAGCTGCAAGTGTCTGCCTCTGAGTATGTCAGGCTCTGGCAGACCTCTAAGAAGACAGGTATATCAGGCTACTGTCATCATGAACTTCCTGGCATCCACAACAGTGTCTGCATTTGGTGACTGCACATGGAATGAATCCCCAGGTGGGGCAATCTCCACTCAGTCTCTCCTCCACTCTCTGCTCCACACTTTGTCTCCTTACTTGCTCCAGTGATATTTTTTTTTACTCCTTCTAAGAAGGACCAAAGCACCCACAATTTGGTCTTCCTTCTTCATTAGTTTCATGTGGTCTTTGAGTTATATCTTAGGTATTGTGATCTTTGGGGCTAATATCCACTTATCAGTGAGAGTGCATACCATATGTGTTCTATTCTGATTGGGTTACCTCACTCAGGATGATATTTTCTAGTTCCATCCATTTGCCTAAGAGTTTCATGAATTCATCATTTTTAATAGCTGAGTAGAACTCTATTGTATAAATGTACCACATTTTCTGTAACCATTCCTCTGTTGAAGGACATCTGGGTTCTTTCCAGCTTCTGGCTATTATAAATATGACTGCTATGAACATAGTGGAGCATGTGTCCTTTTTATATGTTGGAGAATCTTTTGCTTATATGCCAAGGAATGGTATAGCTGAGTCCTCAGGTAATACTATGTCCAATTTTCTGAGGAACCACCAGACTGATTTCAAGAGTGGTTGTACCAGCTTGCAATTTCACCAACAATGGAGGAATGTTCCTCTTTCTTCACATCCTCACCAGCATGTGGTGTCGCCTGAGTTTTTGATCTTTACCATTCTGATTGGTGTGAGATGGAATCTCAGGGTTGTTTTCATTTGCATTTCCCTGATGACTAAGGATGTTGAACATTTCTTTAAGTGCTTTTTGACCATTTGAGTTTCCTCAGTTGAGAACTTTGTTTAGCTCTGTACTCCATTTTTGAACTGGTTACTTGATTGTCTAGTCTAATTTCTTGAGTTCTTTGTATACATTGGATATTAGCCCTCTATCAGATGTAGGATTGGTAAAGATCCTTTCCCTATCTGTTGGTTGCCACTTTGTCCTATTGACAGTGTCCTTTGCCTTACAGAAGCTTTGCAATTTTATGAGGTCCCATCAGTCAACTCTTGATCTTAGAGCATAAGCCATTAGTGTTCTGTTCAGGAACTTTTCCCCTGTGCCCATGCGTTTAAGGCTCTTCCCCACTTTCTCCTCTATTAGTTTCTGTGTATCTGGTTTTATGTGGAGGTCCTTGATCCACTTGGACTTGAGCTTTGTACAAGGAGATAAGAATGGGTTGATTTTCATTCTTCTACATGCTGACGTCCAGTTGAACCAGCACCATTTGTTGAAAATGCTGTCTTTTTTCTACTGGATATTTTTAGCTCCTTTGTCAAAGATCAAGTGACCATAGGTGTGTGGGTTCATTTCTGGGTCTTCAGTTCTATTCCATTGATCTTCCTGCCTGTTTCTGTATCAATATCATGCAGTCTTTATCGCTATTGTTCTGTAGTACCACTTTAGGTCAAGGATGGTGATTCCTCCAGAAGTTTTTTTATTGTTGAGAATAGTTTTCTCTATTCTGGGCTTTTTGTTACTTCAAATGTATTTGAGAATTGCTCTTTCTAACTCCGTGAAGAATTGAGTTGGAATTTTGGTAGGGATTGCATTGAATCTGTAGATTGCTTTCGGCAAGATGGTCATTTTCACTATGTTAATCCTGCCAATCCATGAGCATGGGAGATCTCTCCATCTTCTGATATCTTCTTTGATTTCGTTCTTCAGAGATTTGAAGTTCTTGTCTTACAGAACTTTCACTTGCTTGGTTAGTGTCATACCAAGGTATTTTATATTATTTTGACTTCTTCCTTTCCAATTTGCATCACTTTGACCTCCTTTTGTTGCCTAATTGCTCTGGCTAGGACTTCTAGTACTATATGAATAGGTAGGGAGAGAGTGGGCAGCCTTGTCTAGTCCCTGATTTTGGTGGGATTGCTTCAAGTGTCTCTCCATTTTTTTTTTTATGTTGGCTACTGCTTTGCTGTATTTTGCTTTTATTTTGTTTAGGTATGAGCCTTGGATTCTTGCTCTTTTCAAGACTTTTATAATGAAGGAGCATTGAATTTTGTCAAATGCTATTTCAGAATCTAGTGAGATGATCATGTGGTTTGTTCCTTTGAGTTTGTTTATATGGTGGATTATTTTAATGGATTTCCATATGTTGAGCCATCCTTGCATTCCTGGGATAAAGCCTACTTGATCATGATGGATGATTGTTTTCGTATGTTCTTAGATTCAGTTTTTAAGAATTTTATTGAGTATTTTTGCATTGATATTCATAAGGGAGATTGGTCTGAAGTTCTCTTTCTTTGATGGGTCTTTTTGTGGTTTGGGTATGAGCATAATTGTGTCTTCATAGAATGAATTGGGTAGTTTACTTCTGTTTCTATTTTGTGGAATAGTTTGAAGAGAATTGGTATTAAATCTTCGTTGAAATCTGATAGAACTCTGCACTAAAACCATACATTCCTGGCCTTCTTTTGGTAGAAAATGTTTTAATGACTGTTTCTATTTCTTTAGGGGTTATAGGACTGTTTAGATAGTTTATCTGGTCCTGATTTAACTTTGGTACCTAGTATCTGTCTAGAAAATTGTCCATTTCATCCAGATTTTTCCAGTTTTTTTGAGTATAGGCTTTTGTAGTAGGATTTGATGATTTTTTGAATTTCCTTAGTTTTTGTTGTTATGTCTCCCTTTTTAGTTCTGATTTTATTAATTTGGATACTGTCTCTCTGCCCTCTGATAAGTCTGCCTGGGTGTTTATCTACCTTGTTGATTTTCTCAAAGAACCAGTTCATGGTTTTGTTGATTTGTTGTATAGTTCTTTTTGTTTCTACTTGGTTGATTTCAGCCCTGAGTTTGATTATTTCCTGTCATCTACTCCTCTTGGGTGTATTTGCTCCATTTCTTTCTTGAGATTTCAGGTGTGTTGTCAAGCTGCTAGTGTATGCTCTCTCCAGCTTCTTTTTGTAGGCACTTAGAGCTATGAGTTTTCCTCTTAATACTGCTTTCATTGTGTCCCTCTAGTTTTGGTATGATGTGCTTTCATTTTCATTAACTTCTAAAAAGTCTTTAATTTCTTTATTTCTTCCCTAACCAAGTTATCATTGAGTAGAGTTTTGTTCAGTTTTCACATGTATGTGGGCTTTCCATTGTTTTTGTTGTTATTGAAAACCAGTGTTAGTCCATGGTGATCTGATAGGGTGCATGGGATTATTTCAATTTTCTTGTATCTGTTGAGGCCTGTTTTGTGACCAATTATATTGTCAGTTTTGGAGAAGGTACCATGAGATGCGGAGAAGAAGGTATATTCTTTTGTTTTAGGATGAAATGTTCTATAGATATCTGTTAAATACATTTGGTCCATAACATCTGTTAGTTTTGCTATGTCTCTGTTTAGTAAAGAGTCTTTTATAAATGTGGGTGCCCTTGCATTTGTAGCATAGATATTCAGAATTGAGAGTTAATCTTGGTTGATTTTTCCTTTGATGAGTATGAAATGTCCTTCCTTCTTATCTTTTTTGTTAACGTTAAGTTGAAAGTTGATTTTATTCTATATTAGAATGGCTACACCAGCTTCTTTCTTGGGACCATTTGTTTGGAAAATAGTTTTCCATCCTTTTATTATGAGGTAGTGTCTGTCTTTGTCACTGAGATGCTTTTCCTGTATGCAGCAAAATGTTGGGTCCTGTTTATGTATCCAGTCCATTAGTCTATGTTTTTTTAATTGGGGAACTGAGTTCATTGATGTTAAGAGATATTAAGAAAAAGTGATTGTTGCTTCCTGTTACTTTTGTTATTAGAAGTGGATTTATGTTTGTGTGGCTATCTTCTGTTTTGTTTGTTGGAAGAAGATTAATTTCTTGCTTTTTCTAGGGTATAATTTCCCTCCTTGTGTTGGAAGTTTCCCTTTATTATCCTTTGTAGGGCTGGATTTGTGGCAAGATATTGTATAAATTTGGTTTTGTCATGGAATATCTTGGTTTCTCCATCTATGGTAATTGAGAGTTTTGCTGGGTATAGTAGCCTGGGTTGACATCTGTGTTCTCTTAGGGTCTGTGTGGCATCTGTCCAAGATCTTCTGGCTTTTATAGTCTCTGTTAAGAAGTCTGGTGTAATTCTGATAGGTCTGCCTTTATGTTACTTAACTTTTTACCCTTAATGCTTTTAATATTCTTTCTTTGTTTTGTGCAATTGGTGTTTTGATTATTATATGACAGGGAGAATTTCTTTTCTGATCTAGTCTATTTGGAGTTCTGTAGGCTTCTTGTATGTCTATGGGCATCTCCTTTAGGTTAGGGAAATTTTCTTCTATAATTTTGTCAAATATATTTACTGGCCCTTGAAGTTGGGAATCTTCACTCTCATCTATACCTATTATCCTTAGGTTTGGCCTTCTCATTACGTCCTGGATTTCCTGGATGGTTTAGGTTAGGAGGTTTTTGCATTTTGCAGTTTCTTTTGCAATTGTGTCAATATTTTCTATAGTATCTTCTGCACCTGAGATTCTCTCTTCTATCTCTTGTATTCTGTTGTTGATGCTTGCATCTCTGACTCCTGATTTCATTCCTAGGTTTTCTATCTCCAGAGTAGTCTCCCTTTTTGATTTCTTTATTGTTTCTACTTCCATTTTTATGTGCTAGATGGTTTTGTTCAATTTCTTCACCTGTTTGGTTGTGTTTTCTTGAAATTCTTTAAGAGATCTTTGTGTTTCCTCTTAAGGGCTTCTACCTCTTTACCTGTGTTCTCCTATATTTCTTTGAGGGAGTTATTTATGTCCTTCTTAGAATCCTCTATCATAATCATGAGAAGTGATTTTAAATCTGAATCTTGCTTTTCCCCTACGATGGGTTATTCAGGACTTGCTATGGTGTGGGAACTAGGTTCTGATGATGGCAAGTAACCTTGGTTGCTGTTGCTTATGTTCTTGTCCTTGCCTTTCTACATCTGGTTATCTCTAGTGCTACCTGCACTCACTGTCTCTGATTGGAGTCTGTCTTTCTTGTTATCTTGGTTGTGTCAGAGCTCCTCAGAGTTCAGCTGTCTCTGTGATCCTATGATCCTGAGATCCTGGGTGTAAGATCTCCTGGGAGTCAGGCTGCCTCTGGGATCCTGACATCCTGGTGTGACTAATCTCCTGAGATCCTGTGATCCTATGATCCCATGTTCCTGAGTGTGTTAGAGCTCCTGTGAGTCCATCCTCCTCTGGGTTTTGTGACATGGGGTGCAAAGCTGATGCTCGAAGTCTGCTCACTGCTCTGGTCTGCACCACTGACCAGGAGTGAGTTCCTGAATCCATGTGGGTCCCAGTTACTCCTTGTTTGGGGAGGGTGTTGCTGCTTCCTTACCTACAATCCTGGGCATGTTAGAGCTCTCAGGATTCCAGCCTTCTCTGGGTTTTTTAGGATTTGATGCAGAACTGAAGCTCAAGATCTGCTCAGTGCTCCTGAGCAGACCCTTGTCTGTTCATTCTTAACAAAGTACTTTCTTTATGAAACTTGCTCTTCAATAACTTGCTAAATTTAGTAAGCAGAGATCTGCATGAGTTTTTTGAAGCTCAGGAAAGATATAGTCAATCATGAACACTGTTGAAGACAATAAAATGACTTCTCCTTTGACCTCCAACTACTACACATTGAAATTCATTGCATCCTTTTCATGAAGCTTCCCTCCCCTTCACACACATGGTTACTAATCAATGAGCATGACTTGGGATTTCATCAAGCAGTTCCATTCCTACGATATACAGGGTAGTACTAAAGACCAAAGTTATCTGGAGCACTGGCTCACAGCCTTGATGTTTCCTTGACTGCATACCAGTCTCCGAAGCTTCCACTCAGCCTCTGGTTCATCTCTTTGCATAGGATATAAATGTATTGTAGTCTGATGATTCCTTTGAGTGGATTTTCTGCCCCCAGCTTCTTCCCCATTTTAATCTCAAAAGTATTTTGTTTAATAAAAGTAGTACAAATGTCATCTTGCTTTCATATCCACATCTCTGAGGATTCCATCTTATATATCTAACACATTTGTAGGATTAAGAGCCTTCAGACAACCCTGTGCACCTTTAGACACAACCACCTATAGAAGAATGGCCTCAACTCTTAAGGAAAGCTACTCTTATGTAAACAAACCTAGCAAATTTGTGTTACCATGATGTTTAAATCATCTTAATTTGTTTAATATAATTATATAGGACAATTGATTACAACAATTATAACTTACTTATTGGTTTTTACTATAAGAATCAAGAAAGATATCCTATTTACTTACCATGTTAGAATGTAGCCTAGGATTCACTAAATGTGATTACATATTTCATTTATTCTAATTTTTCTGTGGTTCAAACTGTTGCTCAGAGAACAAGTTTATTCAGTTCATTGGAATGAATGAGTATGGTTGTTAATCTTGATATCAACTACATAGAATTTTTAATTCCCATGGAAACAAACTAAGAATGCCTTTGAAAGATTGTGTACCTTTCACTCTTTGTCAAGGAAACTTCTTTTTGCCACAGTTAGAGACCATTAAAGAAAGACATAACAAAAAATCAGTTATGGAGCCCTGCCTCAATATATATATACCTACAACACACTCCCACATGTAAGGCTCAGAGAACATTGTGGAAGTGGGGTCAAGAAGACTATAATGTCCAAAGGATCAGGAAGGTATTTTTTTATTTTTATTTTTATTTTTATTAAATGAGATTGTGTCACCTACAACTAATGTCAGAAATTATACTCATAAAGTCTCACACCAACATGAATACTACCTAAATATGAGCTGAACACAGAATACACCAATTGGTGTGCTGAAATGGACAAGGAACCTACTTTTATATGAAAGAGATATCCTTTAGAAGATCAGCTGCCTCAATTAAAAAGTGAGAATGCATAGGCATTCCGATTTGTATAAAGACAAATTCTCCTTTACTTCTCCTTCTTAGCCAAATCCATTCTGTCCTCACTCTCTCATCTCAAATATGCCAGGACCTCTTATTAGCCAAAGGTCATTTTAATTATTTGGCAATTAGTAATAAAAGAATTACCTGGAAGGCAGCACTGTTTTTTGACAGGAGAGCTAAGAATATGTATTAGAGTCAGGTACAACGTACTTTGTTTCCTTGAAAAAGGTTATATATCATGCAAAGGAATTTGGATTGTGTTGCTGGAAATTAGTCAGGGAAGCTTAAAATTGGATTGTGGCACTATGAGAAGTTATCAACCTGCTCTTGTGTAAACCAATTCAAGCATTGCTCTTACCCTTTGTATTGGTTCACAGCTTGAGTGTCCAGTCCTTTGTGATGGCAAAGTGATGGGACTAGGATCATGAGACAACTGGTCATACTGTGTTCGTAGTCAGAATTTAGAATGTAATGAATTCTTGTGTTTAACTCATTTTTAAAAAATATATTTTGTTCAGAATACTAATCTATGTAACAGATGCCACCAACATTTAGGATGGGTCTTCCCACTTCAGTTAACCTAATTGTTAGTGATTATGCTGGTTTAGTAAAGTTGTGGTTGTAGGTTCTCTTCCAAGATCCATGAATTCAATATCCCTGGGTAACTGGGTAGGTTTCCAGTACCAGGCATGCTTTCCTTCTCGACTGAATCTTAACTCAAATTAGAGAGATGTTGCTTACCACCAAGGTATGCATACTACTACTACACCCTTAGCGTTATCATGCTGTTCTGGTTGTTAGTTCATAGGCATCATAGCTGGATAGGACTGCTGGTTGCTACCCTCTAAAAACCTGTATATCACCTTCTTTAGCACCATGACAGCTAGTTCTCAAGGAGGAGGTATTTAAGGTCAGTTCTAGCTCAGGGCTTCTGGACCCTTTTCCTAAAATGCTTGGTATCCTCAGCAATAGGGACTTACATTCCCATCTGGGATGGAAGGGGGCAACCAAGGGCAATATCAACAGGCTATATATTTTAGGAGTCCCTTTGACAACCCTAACCAACAACTCAAAAGAAGGTTTCTCATGTCTGGCATTGGCAATAAGAAATGTAGAGAGTAGATAAATAATCTTCCCCATGAAAGAGTGCACTAATTGGTTATCGAATACCAAATGGTCAGCTCTGAGAACATATATAAAAGTAACATTATACATATTAGATATGTTATACTTAGGATTATGTGTTTATATTATATAGGCATACAATAACAACTGATGAAAAGCAGCAAATTTTAAAGCAACACTGTTGCAAGATAATGACTAAGATATTCTAATATTGGCTTGTCTAGAAGCAAAGTCTAGAAGCCACATGAATGAAATCTCTTAGTAAGACATCATCTTGAAATATGATCTGAAGCCTTCCCTGGGAAATCATTTGTCTTTCTATTGAGGTTTGGTATACAAAAGACTTCTTACTCCTTGTTTTGAATGACATAGTTCATATCTCCCCATATTCTACATTCTCAAATAGTTCTCAATGTTTCCAAAATCCTCTTCTAGTTTTATACACCTGTTTTTAGATCTATCTTCTGTCTTTTTCAGTTGGTTCTCAATGATTTGTAGTCTGTACCCGATTGTTCATCTACTCAGTGCTCAATACATAGATCACTGACATCATTAGAAAGAAATTGGAATATAAGGTGTTGCTACGAGGGGGGTTTTCAGCACTGCCTCATTCCTTCAATAGAACCTTACCAACCAACAGAAAGAGTTCTATAGAATCTGTATAGACTCGTGGTCCACCCAAGTCATTTGTAAATGAAACTTTAGCATAAAGTTCATGCCTGAAAACATCAGAGAGTAAAGGAGTATGTAGAGAATAATATCTTCAAGAGAACCTTTAGGCCAAAAAATGTATTTCTCAATAATGTGATTCATTGAAAAGTAGTTCCATAAGCCATTAAGATATGCAATATAAAAGAACCTATATCCAAGGTCAAATAACCCAGGAAAACTGTGGCTTAAACAAAGCTATGTAATTTTCTTCACTATGGGACTTCTTTGAGTCTTACTGCACTAATAGGAACCATGAATCACCAAAAAGTAAATATAGAACACAGCAGATTTCAAACTGATTTAGGTCATGGAAGCTCCCCCCTATTTAATGAAGATATATCAATGTCTTTTATATTCCAGTGTTCAGAAAAATCATGGTTTCAGAAACACTAACCACAAATAATGTGTCTCAGTCACAGGTTACATAGGGGAGTAAAAATGATGGAAGACAGTTTCTGAAAAGCCATGTTCTTCCCTTACCCTGAGTGATCCAAATAGTCTTTCTTCCACATGGGAAATTGATATTACTCTGTATTTTCGTACTTCTGGCAATGCAGCTTGGCTCAAGTGACCTTGAGAAAGTTACAAACCTAGCTCAGGCATAGTTCTTCCATATATGACAACTAGACATAAAGATCTATCTTCCCACTGGAGTTCCCTAAGCTATAAGAATTAATGGACCCATTCTTAAGGAGTGATGTGAATTCCTTGGGGAAAGTCTCTATGTAAATACAAAGTCTTGTCACTTAAATGCTGTGGATTTATGTTCTAAACTATACAGTGACAATGAGAGAGAGAGAGAGAGAGAGGAGAGAGAGAGAGAGAGAGAGAGAACTTCCATTGCCTTTTAAAGCTATAGAAATCTTATCAACACCTAGCCTTTTGGCCATTGCCATTTGTAAATAGCATCCTCCCAAACTCAGCCTTTTCACATCGAATTCATACTTCTTATTATTATTTGGTGACTTTCTAAGATGTGGCAGCAGTATATCCATGAAAACCACAAGTCTTTAGTATTTGAGCATTTATAATCTAAGGAGTAGAAATAATAAAACTTGCAATGTGCTCTACATGAAGGTTATAACTAATTACACAATAGAGGGGAGGGCTAGCATGGAAAAGCATGAATTAAGTTTCTCAGTATTTATGAAAATTAGCCTGTGAGACCGAATTTTTAAGTTTTTAATTGTATTATATGAAATTAAAGAAAGATTTCCTGTTAATTTAAAATAAAGCACATTATTTGTATCAAGGAATAAAGAATGCTTTGGTGATGGGTGAGTGATATTTGAGACACTGAGTTTAAACTGGTTCAGATGCTTTCCCAGGTAGGCCACGGGAAAATTTTTATTGTTAAATCAATGATTTGACTATGATGCAACTTCCTGATGCAAGGTTACAATGTAGATTAATAATTCAGGCTAATTAACAATCCATCACTTCATACATTTATTTTTGGGTTGTAAACATTTAAAATCTCACTCGTTTCTCTTTTAAATTTTATTTTTATTTATATGGATGTGGTAAGCCTGCCTATCTTCATGTGCAACCAATTCGTGCAATGCCTATAAGAAGTTGCTATGCCCCCTTGGAACTAGAGTTTTAGGCTACCTGGAGTTATAGTGAGCTATTTCATGTAGGTGCTGGAACTGAGCCCAGATCATCTGCAAGAGCAGTAAGCACGCTTAAGGGTAGAACTGTAACTCCAACCCCTAAAATCTAATTTCTAAACTGATTTCAAATACACAGTATTTGTCATAGCTTCCATTCTATGCAACAGATCACTAACTACATAAAGTTTCACTTAGATTTTCTTCCCCAGACATTTAACAGTGAACCAGGGAAAGAAGTGCAAATAGTAAAATAATCTAAAACATGAACAAGCTGTCTTCTTTCCTAAATAGCTGGAGCAGTGATAGAAAACACATGGTATTGATTTAGTAACCTCGACTAATGTTGTTTTGGTTGTGGGTGATCACTAGCTAAGTGGATATGGTCCATGAGGTTCAGAGAGAACAGCTGGTTACATTCACGTTACAATTTTTTCTAGGACTCTTGAGCTTTGTACCTAATTTATTCTCGTGTCTTACTGCCCCAGGGAATTCTTTGTTAGCACTGAGTTCTTTTTCTGTATAAATGTACCCTTCCCACCTTTAGATCTGCTAGCTCCATTATTGCGACACTTCCTCTGCTTTTATCTCTTAACCTATAATTTTCCTTTTGCTCCCACTCTACCTCAAGAAAAGCTCCTCAGTCCCTTAGAGATAAAATGACAAATGAAAAGTTTTTCAAATCCATGCTGTCTGCTTAGTTTTTATTCAAAACTGTCACCCAATTTAGCGTTGTTGGTGACTCTTAGACTTTGCCTTGTCATGTCTGCGTGCCCCTTAAAGTATCGATCTTACTATAGAATGATAAATTACCCCTTTGGAGTGGATGGACTTAAAACAGTTATTCTCTCACTCTTTTGATTCTCCAAAACAACCCCGCTAAATAATTCCAAAGACCTGGAAGAAACTGTGAGATGATGCAACTGGAGATTAAAGGTACTTAGAGAACTTTGAATTTTCAAGAAATGTCTTACTCATATTCACTAACTATAGACTAAGTATGTACTGCATGTTACAATGGCAAAAACAAATCTTCCTATTCCATCTCTTGATAGAAATAGCCCATGTCTTGCTAAAGGAAACAATTCTTTTTGTTTAAATTTAAGTTTGGTAATGCTTTTAATGACAACCTGATGTTCCCTAGCATGACTAAATGATAATTTATCTAAGCATGTCCCCAGTTTTGAGGTGTAGTACATTTTAAAGTTCTTTGTTTGGTAGATGTATGCTATGTATGTATGGGTATATGTGTGTTTGTATGTATGCATATATGTGTGTATACATGCATAAATTCCAAACCTGTGATCATTTTGTAGGTGTCCTTTAATGTTTAAAAATAATTTTAAGTTAATGTACAAATTAATCAGTTTCATTTTAGAATTGCCATACATGTATGTCATTATATTTTACTTTGGTTTATGACCCACACAGAGAATCCTCATGTCCCCCTCTTACTTGTATCCTCCCTCACTTCAGTTTACATTTCAATTTACATTCCTCATAAGCTTCAAATACACAACCTGTGATTAATACAGACAAACTAGTATAATATAAGGTTGTTATGGGTAGCTTTATTTGATCTAAAAGGGAACCAAACTCTTGAAAAAATCAAGGGAACCAAAGAAACTAATTTTTCCTTGTACATGATGTTTCTCTGCAGTATAGCTATTTATCTCAAAATAATGTAATACATTATAAATAATTATTCTATATTGATATATCAAAGTAGAGTTTTGACCTTAATTTCCTAGCTAAACTTATGTTACCTCTTTAAAACCAAAATAAATAAATAAATAAATAAATAAATAAATAAAGTTCTTTCATTCTGTATTCCATTTGTCATATAGAGTTTTGAAAAGTATTCTTGTGCTTACAATAAAATACATTCATTTCCAATATATAGTTCTCCCTGAACCTTTCAGAGAGTTGAAGTCACAGAGCAACCAAGCAATAATGGCAAGCAAGCAGAACAATCAGTGCCTTCACATAAGGCTGCTTGAATTGGACAATAGTAGAACTTCTTTGGAAAATAAGTTTTATAGTTTCTGATGAAGTTAAATATTTACCTACTGTGTGTCACAGTACCCACATTTCTAGAAATATGATTATGTTTATACTTATGAAAGTGCACATTAATGTTTATGACATTGTTTTGCATAATGACAGAAGCTAGAAGTGACCTACATGTTTCAACCAGTGACCAAGCAAGCTATGTGGTCCTACCCACACCATAGAATTACTACACAGAAATGAAAGTAAAGGAACAATTTGTTTATGAAACAGTATAGATGAATCTTAAGTCCATTTTAATGAATGAAGGAAGCCAGTAACAAAAGGTTATATATTGTAGGAGTATATTTACTCTAGAAAAGATTTTTGAAAACTGTGGGAATTCAAATCATTTAGAGATATAAAACAAGTGACCATAAAGGGGTAACCAAAGGAAAATGTTTTGGTGATGGTATTATTTTTTTAAGGGACTTTTAACATGGATACATAATTCTTCATATTTGTCCAAAAAACCCACATATACTTGAGTATTATTGTATGTAAATTAAACATATATGTACCTAAGTCAGATTATGGAATAAAAGATGGAGTATAGTATGTGGCAAACCTAGCCATATAATAAATTAATTTTATACATATCATGAAACAAGGAGAAAAAAAAGACTGATCTAGGTTACCTTTGCAAACAGTGTCTTGAAGGGCAACATAAAACTAAAGGCAAAGGGGCTGAAGAGATGGCTCTGGAGTTAACAGTACTTTTACTGCTCTTGCAAAATCCACTTGATGACTCACAAGTGCCTGTGACTCATTTCCATGGGATCCAGCAAACTTCCTGCATAAATGTCATGCACATAAACTCCCACTATCTATCTATCTATCCATCTCTCTCTCTCTCTCTCTCTCACACACACACACACACACACACACACACACACACACATATATATATATATATATATGTGTGTGTGTGTGTATATATATGTATATATATATATATAAAACTTTACTAAACTAGCATAACTCCTAAACGCATTCTAGATACTTATCTTTATACCCACATATATGTGCAGCTCTCACGTGTTAACAAGGAAACTTCTCTTTGCAACAGAAGGAAACCATTACAAGTCAAACCCACAACTAGTCAAATTGTGTAGAACAATTGATTGTTGGGTACCCAGCCCTAGGTGATATATCTACGATATAACTACTTTGAACATCATAGAAGAGGAAGCAGAAAAACTATGAGAGCCAGAGGACCAGAAAATCTTCTGTGAAATTGTGTCTCCTAGGAATGACAAGGAAACTTCACCCATGATACTACAACAGTATTGCTACTTAAACAATACCTGAAGAACATGACCAATAGGCATCTTAGTTAGCATTTTGATGCTATGCACAGACACCATGACCACAGCAACTCTTAGAAGGACAGCATTTAATTGGGTCTGACTTACAGGTTCTGAGTTTTAGTCCATTATCACCAAGGTGGGAGCATGATAACATCCAGGCAGGCATGGTGTAGGAGGACCCGAGAGTTCTACATCTTCATCCTGAATTCAGATCATTTCAGATCTTCATCTGAAAGCTGCTGGAAGAACACTAGCTTCCAGGCAGCAACGATGAGGGTATTAAAGCCTACTCTCACAATGACATGATAAGGCCATATCTACAAATAGTGCCACTCCCTGGGCCAAGCATATACAAACCATCATAGCATCTTAACATGGAAGACAGAAATCTCACAGGATCCCACCCATAGACAATGAGCTGCTGGCAATTAAGAAATGTTTACTAGAATAAATTATCTCCTCTATGGATAAGCCCCTAACTGGTTATGCAATATCAAGTGGTCAGCCCTGAACTCACATATACACAAGTAGCACTAAATTGACTGAGAAGGTTATATTTAATATATTTGTGTGTGTGTGTAACAAAATTATAAGAAAAGAAGCCATGGTTTTGGGCAGAAACATGGGAGAATGCAAAGGGGTTATAAGGGAAGATTTGGACAGAGGAAACAGAAAGGCAACATGCTGTAATTATATTTTAAAATGATTTTTAAATAATTAAAAGTAAGCAAAAACATACAAATACTATACTATAACAGACTAGTTCAATTGTCACAGGGTTATATATTACAATTCTAAAATCATTTACATTCTAGTAATTAAACAAAAGAAGAAATTGTATATAGTGGGATTGTCACTGTCAGAAAAACAAATTACAAAGATTTAGGGAACTAGGTATACTACCTAATAGAGCTTACCCAGCATGCACAGGACCCTAGGTACAATGCCTAATAAACCAGAAAAAAATGATCTCTTTGTGGTATTAAATAGAAAAGGAACTTGATCTTAGTAGTATAAGCTTATAATCCTAGCTACTCAGAGGCTGCAGTAGAAAAACCACAAGTTTAAGGTCAGTCTAGCCCACTTAGTGAGACCCTGTCTCAAAATAAAAAGTAAAAGAAGAGTTTAGGATGTAGCTCAGTGGTATAGCACTTTCAAAACCCAGCATTAAAAAAAATTGAATGAAAGGGACAGACTAGGATAAACCCTATGGTACTACATTGATATGGACTCAAATTTATAACAACACACAAATGAAAAATTATCTCTTCCAATGGAGTTTCACTGAGGATACAAAAGGATTTTTAAGGCCAGATTCTATGCCCAGCAGTAGATGGCCAATACAAAATGAACTCTAGGCATCTTTGGAGATTCTTTTTCTCATAATGCTTTGCCAGGGCTTTATTTGTCTTGTGCCTAGATTAACACAGATGCTCAAACAGGCATTTGCCAACACCCAAAGCTTCTTTACAGTTTTAATATCCATTTTTAAGCCATGGAGCTGTGTGTGTGTGTGTGTGTGTGAGAGAGAGAGAGAGAGAGAGAGAGAGAGAGAGAGAGAGAGAGAGAGAGAGAGATATGAGCATCCATGGGATTTTGATATTTGTAAACAGTCTGGAACCAATCCTCCATGGATACCAAAGAAAGACTGTAGTACATTTATGTCCAAAACTGCTAATAGAGGGGCCAGCAAGAGGGCTCAATGGTAAAGTACAAACACTGTTCTTCAGAGAATCTGGGTTCATTTCCCAGCACTCATATCAGATGGCTCGCAGCTGTCTACAAGACCAGCTCCAGAAAATCTGATGCCTCTGGTCTCTGCAGGCACCTGCACCCATGTGTAAATACTCACATGCAAATACACACCTACACATAATTTAAAATAATAAAAATACTTTTTAGATATTTGAGTTATATTAGAATTACAACTTTTCTCTCTCCCTTTCCTCCCTCCAAATTGTCACATATTCCCCTCCCCCATTCTCCTTTGAACTCACAGCCTCCTTTTAGATCAATTATTATTGCATTCATATATTGCATAAGAATATACATATGTATTCCCAAATGTAACTTGTTCAGTCCATATAATTTCACTTATATGTACATTTTCAAGGCTGACTTTTTAGCACTGAATAAAATCGCTGATAGAGCCAGGTTTTGTGTGGGGCGTGCCTACATGTAACCCTGGCACTCAAGAGATGAAAGCAAAAGAATCATGAATTCAAGACCAGTCTAGGTTATCTATCAAGGAGCTGTGTCAGTAAGTCAAATAAAACATTAACCAATTATAAGTAGACACTATTCAGCAGATTGGCCAAGTGCTCAAGACATTTATCAGCAATAATAAATATCTACACCATGACCTTGTGATAAGGTGCACTGAAAGAGCATAAAACCTCAGGAGTAATCTTCCAAGAGTACCTAACCTCAGTCTGATCTTAGGAAGGAGCAGACTAGGATTGGGGCATGGTCATTCCTGGAACAAGCTAGAAACCTAGGACAAGGGAAACTCCAAGACCTATGAGGGTGACCCTAGCTAAGACTCATAGCAATAGGGGATATGGAACCTGAAACAGCCACATACTATAACAAGGAAAAACTTCCAGTAAATGATAGGGACACCAACCCTTCCAGAAAACTTTCTACTCACAATTTGTCCTGCCTAGAAGACATGCAAGGATAAAGACTAAACAGAAATTGAAGAAATGGCCAACCAATAATTGGTCCAACTTGAGGCCCATGCCATGACAGAGAGCCAACCCCTTACACAATTAATGACATTCTGCTATGCTTGCAGACAAGAGTGTAGCATAACTGTCTTCTGGCAGGCTTCACCCACCAGCTGATGAAAACAGATGCAGGTGATCCACACCAAACACTAGGTGGAGCTTCATAAATCTTGTGGAAGAGGAAGAAGAAGGGGAAGAGGAGAGATTGAACAAGCCAGAGGGGTCAAGGAGAATCTACACAATAAATTAACCTGAACCCATGGTGGTTCACAGAGACTGAACCACCGGGAAAAAAAAGAGTATGCAGGGGCTGAACCTAGGCCCTCTACACATTTGTAGCAGATGTGCACCTTGGTCTTCATGTGGGACTCCTAATAGCAGGAGCAGGGGCTGTCTCTGACTCTGTTGACTGCCTTTAGATCCCTTTCACCTAACCCAGCTGCCTTGTCTAGTTACCATAGGAGAAGATGTACCTAGTCCTATTGCAACTTGATATGCCAAGGCTGGTTGATATCAACTGGAGACCTCATCATCTCTGAGAATAAAGGGAGGGGGAACTTAGGGGAGGGGAGGGGAGGTGTAGGGACAGAAAGAGAGAAGGAAGGAAAGCTGCAATCTGAATGTAAAGTAAATACATATTTTTTTTAAAAAAAAAAAAAAAAAGAAAGGAGCAGACAAGCCCAAATATAGGAATATGCTACAAAATGACTGACCAATAGTCTTTGCCTATGCCAAGGCTATGAAAGGCAAAGAAGCAGAGAGAAAAATCATAGAATGGAGGAGTTCAAGAACACATATCAAGGGTAATACAGGATCCAAAATTATACTCTAAAAGACAGCTTAGTTTACATATGATACATATATCAAACATAGGCATATTTGGGTGAAAATGAGTGAATTCATATCATTCTGACATCTTAAAGCATAGTTCCAATGCACCTAGCAACTTGGCAACATCACATGCTACTGAGGTCAGTTTGTGATTGCTCACTTGTGCTTACTCATGTTCATTTATTCATTCACTCATTCATTCATATTCTTCCTTCCTCCTCACCCCTCTTCATCTTTCTAGTTTCCTCCTCCCTTTGCCTTCTCTTCCTGACTTTCTCCCTCTTGGCCTCTCCCCTCCATCATTCCTCATCCTTGAATTCCACTCACAATATTTTAAAGCCACAATACAAGAACAAGTCACACATGGGATGAGTGAGTCAGCTGAAAGGCTTGACTCATGTCTTAGCCAGCAAGCATATTGCTAAAGGCACACACCTCCATGAAATTACAAACCACAGCTCTCAAGCACCAGTAGTCACAGAACAAGGTAGGAATAAGCTGTACCCACTTAGCCTTGCCCAAATTGCAGATTTAAGAATGTAATTGTCATTTTACCAAGTACAGTTGTAATTTGTTAGTCAGCAAAAGATAACTCTGGCAGCTTTCCTCAAGCAATATAATTCACTGTCATTAAAAATCAAAGGGAGGGACCTTTGATGAAATACCCTACAGTGGGGAGAGGGAACTTATAGAGCCCACCTCCAACAGAAAGATAGGGCATCAAGTAAGGGATGGAGTTGCCATCCCACAGTCAAAAGCTCTGAACCATAACTGTTCCTGTCTGAAAGAACTATAGGGATGGAAATGGAGAGGAGCTTGAGGAAAAGGAGGTCCAACAACAGGTCCAAAGTGGGATTCAACTCAAAGGGAGGTCCTAAGGCCTGACACTATTACTGAGGCTATGGAGCACTCACAAAAAAGGGACCTAACATGACTGCCCTCCAAAAGACCCAACAAGCAGTTGAAAGAGTTAGATGCAGATATTTGCACCCAACCAATTGACAGAAGCTGCTGACCCTGTGGTTGAATTAGGGAAAAGCTGGAAGAAGCTGAGGAGAAGGGTGACCCTGTAGGAGGACCAGTAGTCTCAACTAACCTGGCACCCTGAGATCTCTCAGACACTGGACCACCAACCAGGCACCATACACCAGCAGATATGAGGCCCCAACACATATACAGCAGAGGACTGCTGAGTCGGATTTAGTCAGAGAAGATAGACCTAATCCTAGAGAGACTTGGGACACCACGGAGTAGGGGAGTAGGGAGGTCTGCTGGGGGTGGAGGGGGATGGGGGTAGGAGGTGGGGAAATCCTCTTAGAAGTGTGAGGAAGAGGTATGGAGTGTTGAACAATTGGAGGGTGGACCAGGAGGGAGATGAAGTCTGGACTGTAAAAAAATAAATAAATAAATATGTATTTCATCCTTTAGAACAAACTTGGACTCATAATGGTAAAACAGAATTCAAAGGGAATAAGTTCAGTAGATGGTTTTTGGTCTTCACTGTCTCTACAGTGATTGATTTTCTAATACTGTATCCCTTTTGAAGAAACCAATAGGACAATGATTTGAGTATTAGGCTTGTGTTTTGCTCGTTCTCATTCTAAACACATCCATATTAATATCTAGCTGCTTGCTATCAAAACTAAGTCATATTGACCAGGGTGCCAGGATATCCAGAGGAGGGTCCACCCTCTCAAAGCCAAAGAGAGAAGGGATAAGAGAGAGAGACTCTGTGAGAGGGGACCAGAAGGGGGGCATCTTTTGAGATAGTTTTTAAAAACTAAGTCATCCTTCTAATCAATACCCAAGAAGCAAAATGGTCCAGTGGTCTCAATCTTCCACTCTCCTCTGTGTCCTTAACTCACTCTTTCTATTCAAGCCTGTAAATCTCTTAGTTCATAAAGAATCTTACCTTCTCTATTGAACTTGAACCACGCAAATAGCCATTATTTAAATCTGAAAGGATTTTTAATAGTACTCAATTGGAATTTTTTTCTAAAATTTGACACCTTGTATCCTAGGTATGATAATGAAAGTGGAAAAATATGAGACCAACTTATCAGGAAATATCCTTATATAAAGAGTATGGACAGCCATCTTAGTAATATTTAAGAACCTCTTTTCCTTACATAGTTCCTAACTCTTAATTTTCACAATTAAGCTAAATTACCACCTTTATTGTGGTAAATTTGCTAAAGAAATAGAAGAATAAATTATACTATCTTTGAGGTGTTAACATTGAGGGAAAAAAGGAGTTCTCTATGCCTGTTCTCTTCCTGCTACAATTAAGAGACAAACTACATTTCTAGGGATATAAATTATTATTTTCTTACTACTAGAGTAAGTTGAAATATATTTCAATGTACCTTCTATGAAATCACCTTTACTATCTGAAGTCACACCAGTCTCTTCTTTCCTTCCACTTTGAAGAAAATGGTATTAAACACTCATTGAGTTTTCAGTCTAAAACACTTGAGTTTGAAACCTACTTTAAAAATAATCAGTATTAAGCTAGGTGGTGGTGGTGGCACATGTCTTTGATTCCAGCACTTAGGAGGTACAGGCAGGAGGATCTCTGAATTCAAGGACAGCCTGGTCTATAGAAAGAGTTCAGTACAGCCATAGTTACACAGAGAAACGCTGTCTCAAAAAAATAAAACAAAAAAAATCAATATTTTAATTGTATGAGTTTTGTAGTACAGTATAATGATTCAGTATATGTATACAATGTACAAATAATCAAATCAGAGTAGTTAATATTTTCATATCCTTAAATATTCTTAAATTTTCGATTAATGGGCTGGAGACATGGCTCAGCGCTTAAGAGCACTGACTGCTCTTCCAGAGGTCCTGAGTTCAATTCCCAGCAACCCCATGGTGGCTCACAACCATCTGTAATGGGATCCAATGCCCTCTTCTGGTGTGTCTGAAAATAACAAGATTGTACTCATAAATAAATAAATAAATATTTTTTGATTAATATAGTAATCATATATATTTGTAGAGTATATTGTAATCAATAAATACATATAGTATATTCTGAGAAAATCAAGATAATATTTATAGCTTCCTATTTTGTTTTGGTACCTTTGATCTCCTTTAGCTTATTTGCTATATCAATGGATCTCAAAATAAAAGAATAAACTATTTCCAAGAATAGGTATGTTAATTTGCTTGACAATGTTAGAAATTTCATTATATTTATCTAGACACTTGTAACATACCCACAATAAGACATTTTAGACAAAGGTATGGTGGCTCATTCCTGAAATACCAGAATTGGGAGGGGGATGGGGGTGGGTAGGTCTGTAAGACCAGAAGATTTTTGTGAGTTCAAGACTAGCCTGGACTCTATAGTGAGTTCCAATTCAACCTTAGCTACATGGTAAGACACTTACTCAAAGAATTAGCAGGTAATTATATGTTCATTAAAATATGTATTAAATAAGCAAAACAAATAGCATGCATTAGAATTACCCTAAAGGGCTTAATAAAACACATAAACACATTACTAGGCACCAACGCAAACATTTTTTATTGAAATAGGTATTGGGTGGGGCTTGAGATTTACATGTTTTGTCAGTTTTCTAATGATGCCAACTTGTATGTATTTAAATAACTTACTTCTCAGGTGACATATAAGAATTTTTTGGATAGTTTTGTCAATACTATAAATATTAAACCTCTCTATTATTGTTTTCCAAAATTTTGAAACCCAAACATTAAAAGAAAACTTTTCCCTTTTCTCTTATATGTAAGTCAAGTTTTATGTTAGATAATAAATATGACAATTTTTCACTATAGGATTTCATCATCTATGTATCTTCTTACACCATGGTTTACACTTTAAATATATATAATCAGTTTTACTGAAAATACTAATAGTCAAATGTAGTTCTCTAGCTCCAATGAAGATAATTTGATGCTGTATTTAATATTCATTATCATACTACATCATTTTATAAAATTTTGTATGTTGAGTGTAATCATCCTAGGCTGTAGGAATCATTTCATATTAAATAATCTAAAAGCCACGTTAACTTTCTAAAAGAAAGCTCTCTCCTGATCGCCTGGCTTTCAGTGTTTTGAATAAGGACTAGGGACCTGTTTTTAGCACTTCAAAAACAAGATGAAAAAGTGACAATGGAGGAGATGAAGAAGGGGCTGGAGGAGCTGAGGGAGTTTGCAGCCCCGTGGGGGGGGGGGGAGGGAGCAAAAGTGTTAACTGACTAGACCCCCAGAGTTCCCGTGGACTGGACCACTAACCAAAGATTATACACAGAGGGACCCATGGCTCTGGCTGCGTATGTGGCAGAGGATGGCCTTGTTGGACATCAGTGGGAGGTGAGGCCCTTGGTTGTGTGGGGTTCAATGACCCAGTGTAGGAGAATGCCAGGGACGGTGAGGGGGAGGTGGGTAGGTGGGTAGAGGAGCACCCTCAAAAAGGCAGGGGGAGAGGATATGGGACAGGGGGTTTCCAGAGGGGAGACTTGGAAAGGGGATAACATTTGAAATGTGAATAAAAAATATCCAATAAAAGAAAACAAAAGATGAAAAAGTGAGAACTGACTTCCAAGCATTGCCCTCTGTCCTCTGACTTCCACATACTCCTTGTAGCATGCAAATCCCCACACTCACACACAATGCACACAATACTATATAGTCTCCCTTTCTCTCTCACACGCACACCATAAATGAATGAAATGAATAGCTTCATATTTCCTGTTCTTATTTCTTAAATTTCTTCTCAGCCTGGACTACATGGTGAGCTCCAATCCAACTCTTGACCAACTACAGGGAGCTCTTTAAGGCCAATGTGCAACTGAAATAGCTCCTGTTGAAGTGATTGAGGCCAGGTACTAGTGAATCCTCCTTAGTCTTTATTTCCTGAACTCAAGCTACATTTGATACAGTTGGTAGCTTCTGTCAGAATGTACTTTCTTACCTTACTCTGCATGAGGCTACATACTTCTGATTTTCCTCTTACCTTTTAGAGGCTCTCTCAAAATGCAGCACTAGACATCTTTCTTAAATGCTGTTAACCACTCCTATGTTCTCTCAGTCCCAAACCAGCTTCCTTTTTTTTTCTAGGTTTTTCGAGACAGGGTTTCTCTGTGTAGCCTGGGCTGTCCTGGAACACACTCTGTAGACCAGGCTGGCCTCGAACTCAGAAATCCACCTGCCTCTGCTCCCAAGTGCTGGGATTAAAGACGTGTGCCACCACAGCCTGGCACCAGCTTCCTTTTTGCTTTATTTCTTTTCACTGATCATCATCTTTATCCCAGTGACAAAAACACCTATACCTCTAGGTCAGACCTTCAGATCCCAAATTATCATAACTGTTTTCCACTGGCTTCCCATGGTTAATTCATGTAAAATACTGAATTTTAATCACTGCTTTCCTCACCATTCAAATCTTTTCCTTTTTCATGTTCTCTTCTTGGGACACTGGGACTAATCCACTAATTCTCTAGTCAGGCCAATTTTGAGACTCAAGAACATTTGTCAGTAACTCAAGACACTTTGAGTTGTTAAATGTGGGCAAAGAATGGCATTTGTGTATATTGGGAGCCAACAATGATGCCAAACATTCCACAATGCCACAAACCAATCCTGCACAACTAATACTTATTTTGTCAATAGCATAATGATGAGGTTAATAATCCTTGGACTTGTTCCTCAGATGGATCACCTATATTCTAAAAATCCTCTATCCTAAATCTTCCATATCCCTTGAACCATCTAGCTGTCTTTAGTCCTTTTGTTATCACACTGTGACAAGACACAATATCCCTTATTAATATTCTTATCAATCTCTTAATTCTTCACCCTGTTTATAGTATTATCCATTCTCCTATTATCTCTATGAGATTACTACTGAAGTTGAAAGTATTCTGTGTCTTCTCAATGCATTTAGGATAAATTCTGGATATAGCTTATTTGTAAAAGAAATACAGATAGCAAGTAAATGTATGAACGAGTTAAGGTCTACAAATCAACAATATAAATCTTCAAATTGTTGCAAATAACTTATCTAATGAGAGATTAATACATGAATCTATAATTACAAATATAGATTTTAAAGTAGCTTTTTCAAAGAATATTAGATGACTGTAAAAGGTGCTATTGATAATCTTAAGTGGATGGATAGTTAATATACATATGACACTAATGCAATAAATGTATATTATCTTATAATGATATAAACTGTAATGTTACTAGTGTTTATTTTTCAGTCATCTCCATTATGATTTTCTATACTGTCTAAAGCATGAAAAAAGGTAAAGATAGTATTTGAAATTTAAATTATAAGTACTCAAAATATTAGCATAGAAATGAACCATTTGTGAATGTATACATATGTGTATATAAGGTATAAAGAGATGAAGAGATAAAGTAAGCCTGCTGTGTAAAAAGGAACACAGGCACTGCCACTTGCAGCAAAATAGCCATGAGAAGCTGACAGATTCCATTTGCAATGAAGGAAACACAAGTAGAACTGGCAAGGAGGGTAAATATAGTCAACAAGGTCCACTTACAGAATCACAAGGATGCTACAAGGGCCTGGGCTTTAGCCCAGAAGGCAGCTTTGATGTGAAATAGTATCAGGTAACCAGACCATCAGAGGAATAGAACAATAGAGCTTGCTTATTCATATGTGTTTCATTATCCCGATACATATCTAGAGATTTTTGTCCCCCCAGAGTCCTAAATTCACTTCTGCATCTGACAGCTCCAATAAAGAAAAAGCAATATTATGAAAATGAAGGAATAGTGCACAAACAAAGCACATTCTCATCAGAACTGGTCCATTAGATAAGATCAAGAATTTCACATGTCATTGGTTATGCTGGGCCATAGGACCTTTTCTCTAAATATGTGAAGTGCATCAGTGGGTTTCAAATTAACAGTTATTAAAATTTGGAATCATCCTCTTATTCTTAATTTGTTCCAATGAAATGTACTGACCTTCACAGCTAGTATTCTGAGCAGTATATATGCTGGCAAAGGCATGTATATACAAAAATTAGAGAATGGAACTAGTGGAACTAGGAGAAAATATTGAGAGAGTGAGTGAGAGAGAGAAAGTATAAAGCTATATAAAATTAATATTCTATCTTGTTTCATGTATGAAAGCTTCAATTTTATGCATTTCCACTTAAATATGATCACCCATTACTAACAATAAAATTAGAGGGCACTTTATACATGGGAAAGATATAGACTTATACAGGTTTTACAGCTCCAAAATGCTATGAGCATCCACCTTAGAAATTAAATTTACAGGGAAATTATGTTTTAAGCCACAATTTACAGGCCTACAAGAATGAAAAAAAATGCCCTTAAAAATCACTACATCATGACCAGTATGGTGGATCAATGGGTAAAACTACTTGTTACACAAACCTGACAACTTCAGTTTGACTCCTGGAACCCACATAAGACAAGAGAAAGGAAGGAGAGACAAATAAAACCAATGATGTTTGATAAATTCACAAACAATCATATTATTTTAAATTAGCTGAAAATTATATTAATTCGATGAAGTTATCTCACTTGGACTGACAATGCACCTCACAAGAGTCATACACTAACTAACAAAACCCCCAGGATCACCTTTAATAAACCTACATTATGCTAATGTTCAGGGTAATCCAAGAAACTCCAAAAATGCTATGGACTATTGTTGTTGCCTGCTAGAAATTGGAGACAAATTCCTATTGATGAAGATGCCCTATACTTTGGACACAAAACTTGGAAGATTTGAACCATATAGAACCTGAAAGCCTACCTCCTCTAGTCTAGCATTCATAGCACCAGAAAATACTATGCAAGCTGCTAAGGGAAGGAAGCAAAAAATAGTCCTATCCAGCTTTGACATCTTTGAACTATAACAATGACCAGCATGACAAGGTAGCCCTAAAAGGGCAATAGGGGCACTTGTACCGTGGTAGTAACCAACAGCTGTCTAATTAGAATTTAGACCTGCTCAATAGGAGGTAAAATCATGCATAGTACTAGAAATCTAGCCAATTTCCTGGTTCTAATAAGGATGTGGATCTTAGAAAAAAAATCATACTGTTACCATTTTACTAGAACAGTATACCTTCTAACAGCATTCCAAAACGTATCCTTATACCCACAAGTAACTGAAGCTCTCAGAATCTCAACAAAAAGCCTCTCTCTACAGTAAAGAGAATTCATTACAGAAAAAAAAAAAAAACAACTTAACATAGAGATTAATGGATCAAAGGGACCCCAGCCTTGGCAGATGTGCCTGCAACACAAATCCTGAACCAACTGCTCAGGAAACACCACAAAATGTGAAATGAAAAGACTGTAAGAGCCAGGGCATCAGGAAGTTCACTGTGAGATTGTGTGTTCTAGAAATGACAAGGAAGCTAAATCCATGATACTTCAACAATATGGCTGCTCAAACATGACCTGAACAATTATGTATTAATGCAGAAGGGGAAAATCTTATGGGGCCCCACCCTTAGATGAAGAACTAGATGCAACTAAAGACTTCCTGGGGAGAGAGAAATATATATTTCTTAAGGATAAATCTCCTAACTGATTATCAAATACAAAGTGGTCAGCCCTGAAATTATATAGACACAAGTCACACTAAATGAATTCAGTAGGTACATATACATATATAACAACCAAAACATAGACCGTCAGGCATAGTACATGGAAAGACTTAAAGGAGGGCACATGAGAGGGGTTGGATGGAGGAAAGGAGAAATGATGTCACTATATTTTAATTTTTAAATATTTTAATTTAAAAAGAAGCTGGAGCCATGGGGTTCAGAACTAAGCAGAGAATGTCAACAGAGGAATCTCAAATGATCAAACAAAGAAATATTAAACATCCTTAGCCATCAGGGAAACAAAAATCAAAACGACTCTGAGATTCTATCTTATACCTGTCAGAATGGCTAAGATCAAAAACAAAAGTGACAGCTCATGCTGGCATGGATGTAGAGCAAGGGGAGCATTCTTTCATTGCTTGTAGGAGGACAAACTTGTACAGCCACTTTGGAAATCAATAGGGCAGTTTCTCAAAAAAATTGGGAATTGATCTACTTCAAGACCAGCTATACCACTCCTGGGCATATATCCAAAGGACATTCCGTCCTAGAGCAAGGACACTTGCTCAAGTATGTTCACAGAAGCTTTGTTCATAATAGCCGGAAACAACCTAGATGTCCCTCAACCTAAGAATGGATAAAGAAAACGTGGTTCATTCATACAATGGAGTATTTATTACTCAGCTGTTAAAAAAATAACATCATGAAATGTAAAAGGAAATGGATTGAAATAGGTGAACTGGGGGCAGGTGGGGATGTGTACAGGATGAATCATGTCTAGCGAGAGAGTACTGGGAGAGACACTGGAATTGTCAGCATTTCAGGGACAAGGCAGAAACCTAGTACAATGGAAACTCCCAGGAATCTATCTACAAAGGTGACCCTAGCTAAGACTCCTTGTAATAAGGGATATGGGTCTGAATTAGCCATCTTCTGTAAGCAAATAAGACTTCCAGTAGATGAATTGGGACACTAGTCCAGCCATAAAACCATCGACCTACAAATTGTCCTGTCTGCAAGATGTGCTGGAATAAAGATGGCATAGAATTTATGGCAGTTGCCAATCAATGACTGGTCCAATTTGAGACCCATGTCATGAGCTGGAGCCCATGCTTGACACTGCCCGAAGAGCTAGGAACCAGAGGCTGAATAGCCCAGAGACCTAGAATGGAACCAAATATCACTAACAAAGAAAAAAAGCAAATGAAATGATTCTCAATGATACTATGCTATACTCGTGGACTGGAGCCTAGCATAATTGTTATCTAATGGGAACAGATGCAGAGATTGAAAGGCAAACATTAGGTGGAGCTCAAGAACTCAGAGAATCCTGAAGATGTTGAGGAAGGATTATAGGAGCCACAAGGGTCAAAGACACCACAGAAAACCCACAGAATCAACTAAGTAGGGTTCGTAGCAGCTCACAGGGACTGAATCAATAATCAGGAAGCATGCATAGGTATGATCTAGACCCTCTACATATGTGTTACAGCTGTATAGCTTGGTGTTCTTGTGGGACTCCTAAGAGTGAGAGCAGGGTCTGTCTCTGACTCTTTCATCTGCATATTGATACTTTTCTCTCCTACTGGGGTTGTCTTGTCAAGCCTTAACGTGAGGGGAGGTACCTCATATTATTGAAATTTGATATGCCATGTTCAGTGGGTATCCCTGGGAGTCCTGAATACGCATGCGCTCTCCCCTCCCTCCCTTCTGCTTTCCTTCCCTCCTTCCCTCCCTCTCTCCCTCCTTCTCCTCCCACTCTAGTTTCTTCTCTCTCTCTCTCTCTCTCTCTCTCTCTCTCTCTCTCTCTCTCTCTCTCTTTTTTCTCTCCCTCCCTCCCTCCCTCTCAAGGGAAAGAGAGGAGGAGAGCATCTGGGAAAGAGGAGGTAGTGGAAGCATTGGGAGGAGAGGAGAGACAGGAAGCTGCAGTCAGGATGTAGAGAAAAAGAATTTAAAAATAAAAATAATTTTTAAAAGCTGGAGTCATTAGCACAAATCTCTATGATCCAGATGAGGAGATGGGAGGCTGAGACAGGAAAATGGGCCAGAAGCTAATGAAATAGGCAGCTGTATGAAGTAACAATGAGAGAGTTCATCTCTACAGAGTAGAAGATGAGAATTAACTCCCTAAAGTTGTCCTCCTTCACGCATGTGTGTGCATACACTTGCACATACAATCTTCAAAATAGATGTCTAAAGCTGTGTGTCTAAAGGATCAAACACTAGAAAATGTCTTCCAAATTGTCCTTTAAACCCTAAGAACTGTTGATTGTTTACTTTCTCAGAGAATTCTTCAACCCCAGGACACTGAGCAAAGGTCCCAGAATTCCCCCGTGGAATCACACCAAGTATCCAGGTGTCTACAGACTAATAAAAACCCACACTGCCATTTCTATTTGTTTCTTCATTTCATAAGTGAGGCTAGACTGCTTCTGCTTTTGACACTTGACAATTTGGTTTGTGTCAGTGTCACTGTCTATCACCTTGGGGACAAGGAAAAAAGCAAGCAAAGCAGCAACAACTTATTTTCTTGATTTTCCCTCTGAATATATATTCTTCTGACATTCCACTTTCAGGAGAATGAAAAACTGAATCTTTGCCAAGACTGAAGAATGAGAAACATACCATTACCCCCAGATAGAATAAATTGGGTAGCAGCTCTACCCCTAGCTGATTACCACACTTATGGGGGAGGGTAGCACTTATTTTTCAGGCCTACTAATCTAGAAGCCCTGAGAGAACTTCATTTTGGTGTAATACTGTAGTTCTCAAATGTGGGTGGTGGTGGTTTTGTCTTGTAGAAAACATTTAGCAATGTCTACAGACAGTTTCAATTGACATAATTAGTCATAGGTTGCTAGAAGTCTCTATTAGACAGACACGAGAGATTTAACTAACTATTTCACAATGTACAGGACAGTCTCCTGTCTTTGTATTGCATGCTTGAGATCGTGTGTGTGTGGTGTGTGTGTGTGTGTGTGTGTGTGTGTGTGTGTGTGTCTCTATTCCCAATAATTCGATAATTCGTGAAGCTAACCTGAGAATTTAATCATAACTATATAATCTTTTTCCTGAACAACATTTAGAAATGAAATATATTATATATGTATAATTAGTCTTAAAGACTGGACATATAACGTCACCCTTTATTTGACTTGTGAGAAAGCATTGTTGAGATCAAGGAATCTACTTATCTGTGGCTTGTGGAATATTCTGGGGAAATAATATTAACAATAGAGCCATAGAAAGTTTATATTTCATTTCACATATCTGTAGTGCATACTGACATTCAGTATCAATACAATTGGCAGAAACAAACTGCCATCCACATGCAGACTAATGAAGGTTTCTAGTAATGATAGTGGAAGCACTTTTACACTGTGATATTCTTTCAGTCTTTTCTTATGGCTTCCACTAACAAACAACAGTTGCTAGTAAAGCAAAACAATGCCCACAGATGTAAAGATAGTCTTTGGGAGTCTACTATCTGTCTGAGCATGTGACAGGGCGCTGACACTCCAGCATTTAACAAACAAGTGACTCTCCTTTTGGTGGGAGGAACACACACAAACACAAGAAATCCAGTATGCTATTTTTTATTTGATTCATTGGATAGGGTTGGAAGAATTGAAGTATGGGAGAGGAAAGAGAGTGTCACAAGAGGAATAAGGAGCTCAGAGAGATGGATAAAAACTAAGCCTCAGGAAGAAGATAAATTGTCATGAAAGGTCTTATGAAGAGGGGACACAGAGAGACAGAGACAGGGAGACGGAGATGGAGACAGAGAGACAGAGAAAGAGAAAGCTAAAGGAAGCAAGGGAATAGAGCTACTCCAGGGAACATCTAGAAAAAAATCCTAAGAGGCCATGGAAACAATAAACATAAAGGTATTAGGGTAATGGTTCATGTTTACTTCAGAGAACAGTCAGAGCTAGTGAACTGGTGGATCTCAAGACTTAAATTTGTTAAAACTAATTTAACAGTGTGATTCTGTTTTCTTCTCCCTGAATTTCTACTTTGACTCTTTTTCTGAATGGAAAATACAATGCAGTCCATGGCTAGGAAATCTCTATGCTTATTGGATAGGCAGGTATCAAGGGAGCACAACCAGTTCTAACTTTGCAAATGCTTAAGGGCTTTGGAGGCAAGATACAAGTATATCAACAGAAGCACTACCCTAGGATTTGGAGCTTGCTGCATAGAAGGATTTTCATCACTAGAAAGTTACTCAGGCTTGAAAAAAGGAGTGAGAAAAAATGAGCATGAATATTAAAGTGATGATTGTGTTCAATGCCTACCAATACACTAAATTAAAAAGTGCAAGTATCTCTTCAAGGTGAATCAATGAGCAGGCACAGGGAAGGAGGAGCTCAGAGAGATGGATAAAAACTAAGCCTCAGGAAGAAGCTCTGTTAAAGAGGTCTGTGTAAGAGACCTACAAAGTTAGGAGGAGGGTATAAGACCACTAGCAGCCCTTAAGAAAATTGTAATAAGAGCAAAGTGTGCCCTTCTCTGGTATGTTGTACCTCTTCTCAAAGGTAGCCTTAGCCTCTTCAGTAGTTCCAGCCAACTTGGTCACCTTATGCTAATGACCCCCAGAGAGCCATGGTTATTTTTTTTTCTTTCTTTGCAGCAAATTTTCTCTAAGATTCATATCCTGTCCATAAGTTCAGACTTTCAGGAACTGCACATATATATGAAATACCTAGGTGAGTTGTTTTCAACCTCAAAACTACAGGACACTCTGGGCTGAACTAATAATGCCTCCAGGCTGATGCTCCATATTAGATGTACATCTATGAATAGCCAGAAAGATTCATTTCTATACATGTGCCAAACTTTTCCAAGGACTATAGGTCAAGTGTCCTTACTGAGGAAAACATTGGCCCACTTCCACCCCTATACACACTGACACAGACACACACACACAGACACACACACACACACACACACACACACACACACACATCACTCCTTTTGCTCACTGATAAAATGTGACATATAAACATTTGATTCATATGCCCTTTAATTATCCTAAATTGTGGCTCTGGATTGGAGAAAGTTTGAATAAACATACTCCTCTCTAGGCCCAATTTCAGTTACTTCTTGACTCAGTATATAGCCAGGGATATCTGGTGAGATGACAAGAAGTGGCAGATTGCCTACCCTAAATTGTTGCTCTTAGGGACTCACCTAGAAAAGTGTGTCACCTGACCAACTCATAGAAGGACATAAACCTAGATCAGCCACACTTCAGCACTTTACATCTTATTAAGACCCTTGGTCAAACACTAAAGAATGCAATTCTAAAAAAGAGGACATTATTGACAACCTAGAAAACAGAGAAGCATGGGTCTGGCAAAGTGGCTCAGTAAAGGTGATTGCTGTGCCACACTGGTGATCTAAGAGCAGATTTTCTAGGTTCCCAGGACCCAGAAGAGAACTGACTCCACAAAGCATAAAGTTGTCCTCTGCCGTCTACATGCTCACCCTGGCAAGCATTCACATTCTCTCTCTCTCTCTCTCTCTCTCTCTCTCTCTCTCTATATATATATATATATATATATATATATATATATATATATATATATATATATCTGGCTATTCATAGATGTACATCTAATATGGAGCATCAGCCTGGAGGCATTATTAGTTCAGCCCAGAGTGTCCTGTAGTTTTGAGGTTAAAAACAATATATATATATATATAATATATATATATATATATATCATACATACACCAACAAATAAATACTTTCCTTAAAATTTAAGAAGTACATTATCATACCTCTATTCAGACATAGCCAACCAATATAATGCATGTCCTTACTCAAGCCAATAAATACAGAGAAGAGAGCTTTATATAGGGACAAAGGGTCCACACTCCCCAGAGCATCTTCTGAGTAGCTGTATTATATTTGTGAAGTTACTAGTATTTTGTCCTCTAAAGAATCCGAAAGTATATTTTTAAAAAAAGAAATTCTAAGGCCCCTTTGTGCCCCCTGACTAGCTACTAATCCATATAATGAAGAACTTTCATATTTAGTATAAGATGGTCTCTAGACAGAAATAAAAACACAATCTACGGGCCCTTGGATTCAGTTAGGATCCAGTTCAGAAGACTAAGGGCATCATGAAGGGAAGAAGGAAAAAAATAGGTAAGCCAGGGCTCCATAATCTTGGCACTACTAGTATGTTGACTCAAATAAGTGTCTGTTGTTTAGTGACCTCAGTTTTCACTCTTCTGCCATATTGCTCCCAGTCCTCAGTGATAACTAAAAATGTCTATAGACATTATCAAATGTCCCATTTACAGCAAAATGTCTCATTGTTGAGAACCACTGGTTTAAATCAAATAAATATTGTAGTTTTCTTCCAGTTACCCCTCTTAGTAATTACATACATATTGGTGGACAAGAACTATATGTTATTTTTACCATTGCCCCAAATAAAACTATCATTGCCTGAATATTTCAGCTTTTTACAATGAAAACCTAAAAGGTAGTGAGCATTCCTTTTCAATTCCCACCTCCACAAAGTTAAGATATATATAAACAAAAGAACACTGACAGAAACTGAAAAGGATAAACCCATTTAAGAAAGGCCAAAAAGGGCAGAAAACAGAACAAGACCTCAGATGACTTAGGACTACTAGTACAGATACAAGAATGAGAAGAGTGTTACAGATAAAGGGAGAGGAAAAGAAATGATAGCCTATCAAAGAAGAACAACTATAATCTCACAGGTATATAAGTCATACTTTTACATGTATGTGTGTTTGCATATGTGAGCAGGGTAGAGAATGGATGTGCACATGTACATGTGTGTTAAACAGATTTCACAGAGTAGAGACAAAGACATACAATTACAAGGATCAAGGAGAAAGGAATCGAGAGTTAATATCTGAACACATGAGAATCAATATGCCAATTCAAGTAGATGGGAACAGATGCAAGCAAAGAGGTAATCACTAAACACATACAAGAATGGTATCAAGAAATTAGACAACAGTATGCCTGTACTGTACAAATAGAATAATAGAACTATCAGTGTCATCAACCCTACAATTCAGTCTTTGGGGACCCACTGAGTATACACTAAGGGTTCACAAAGAACCAGGCATTGTGTTGTCATTTTCAGAAGCATAAATATAAGATCCTTTCACTCTACCATCACGAAGAATCAATCTATCAGGTCAACTTCACAAAGAGTAAACAAATTCATTCTGGAAGAGAGGAAATACACTGAGATTCTCAGACCTCATTGTCTAGGCTTTGAAGCAGCATAATCAAGAAATTAAAAGCAGCTTCCAGTACACCCTCTACCATCATCAGTTGATTTTTAAAACAGCATCAGGGACTTAAAGAAGTCTTATATAAGGTTATATATGAGTTCCAGAAAACCTGTAGCCTCCCTTCCCTTTGAAGAGCAAAGCTCTGATTTACAGCACTGATTTACAGGGAGACCCTCTTACTGTCCAGTCAGCTGAATTTCTGAAAATTTTAGATGCCCAAGGGTTGACTTGCTGTTTTGAATTAGTTCCTCTTGCCAAGGGATATAAGAAAAGGCTCCCGAAGGAAGCCTGCAAAAACAGCTCATTACTGTGCAATCCATTCCCCCACCACCTCACAGAAGACTCAGGCAGAAATGCTTTGTTGCCACTGTCTGATAACAGAGGTGGTGGCCTGCATACTAACCAGAAAGCAGCGATGAAGGAAATGTTTTCCCAGAAAATGTGTCTCTTCTGCAAGTAGAAAAACAACCAGACAAAACCACACTGGTCTCTGTTCACAAATCTCAAGTGGATAGAGCTGCAAATTTCCTGGGAAAAATTGGGAAGGTTAGGTGCTGGTGTCTGGTTTGCTATAAGCTGTTTTCAATGCCTCCCCTTTGCAAGCTCATACACACTGCAGTGGGTTTGCTCAAATGAGTGCAAACAAAGGAATAAATTTGTTTGAAAGGGCAGGCTTCATTATACTCTAATTAATGTAAATCTCACCCACAGAGAGGAACCAAAATAAATAGCTATGGTAATTAAAGTTTAGAGGGTTTTTGGTTTGGTTTGGTTTGGTTAGGGTGGGGGCAGTTCAAAAGAATTCAGAATTGATGGGGGATTTCAGGGATGATTTTTTTTCTGTAAGATGATTTTAGAAAAACAAACAAGCTAAAACAGTGGAATTGGTAGTCTCTAAACCAGGTCAGCAAAATCCTCCCTTTGAATGAAGAAAATACAGTATGTTCTCTCTAAGGGGCTTGGAGAAAATGAAAAAAAAGTCAAGTTTCAAATATTCTCGAAAAGTTTTTTCTTTCTCATCCTAAAGCAATAAAGGAGAAGAAACTGAAAGCATTAAGTGATGTCACATGTAAACACATACACCAGTAGAGCTGAAAAATCAAAACTGACTTTATTGTTCAATAATGGAAAACTGTGTGTTACTAAAGTAAGTTCATGGAGTCTCCTCTAACTCCCAATGGAGAAAGGCTAGATTGGGGAGAAAAAAAAAAAAAAAAAAACACTGCTGTCAAATAAGGGAGATTCTGAAATGCACTATTTAATTGGTTAGGAAGGGTATTGTAAAGTCTCTAGAGATTGGTCACTGTTTGATTATGTCTAAAACTACCAGTTAAGTTCTGGAAGTAGCCCAAGATGTGTTACATGGAAATTCTGCTAGCTTAGCAGCCATGTAGCAATCATTTGAATGATAAATGCCTTATCAAAAAATTTAGCAAGTGCCCACTTATATTTTTCAAGTTGCCATGATGAGCCAATGTGGGTTGTTAGCAATACATGTTTGAGGAACACAAACATTTGTATATGACCAGGGGTAAAACCGATGCCATGCTGGCTTGTAATTGTGACATATTTAAACTGCCTTATAAGAGAGTTAAATATGTTGAAATCCCAGACAGTGAGGCTATGGCAAGTCCAAGGGCAGGCCAAAGTGCTCAAATGAGCCTGTTGTGCCTGGTAACCATGAGAAGGCCAGTTTGGCTAGAGAAAAATGAAGGGTTTTTTTTCTAATTATTTTGTAATATTTATTTATTTATTTATTTATTTATTTATTATTTACAAGAAATAAATAAAGTGGCATGTTCATTAGAACTCTACAGAAACAAAGCTAATAGGAGACTGATCTCTAATAGGAGAGAGATCTCTTAGATTATCTCACTTAAATAGAAACACCAAATTAACCACCAGTGATAGGTTTTAGTTTAGTCTAAAACATGATAGGACATGGACTTTTATTCACATTTGATGAAAATCCACTGAAGTTTTTGAACAAAGATTCATACAGTCTTATTTACAATCTTAAAAATTGCTCTCATGTGTGAAGACAATTCTATAGGGAATTATAAATTCAACAGAGAGAAGGCAGTTAGGGGGTTTACTATGGCAGTCCAGAGGAATGATGCTGGTACCTTAAAGGATAATGATGGGCAGTAGTTTGGCATATGACTTGCTTTGATGCTGAGGTTTTTAAGACTCAAGGACAGATACAGGATAAGAACCCCACATGGCTAGTGGGCTCTTACATCAAGTACATTTTTAGAGTTACAAGAAGTATAACCACTTGAAAAAGTAGAGAATTTGAAAGAAAGTATGGATGAGGGCATGCCAAGTCAAAGGTGCTGGCAAAGTGTCAAGTCAATGACTGTTGGATATGTTAATGTGAAGCTTTATTTACCTAGAAGAAGAGATACCATGATCAAGAAAGTGGTTTTCTCAGAGTGAGACTTACCCACTGCACTCTAGGTGTGCTGACCCCTATGATTTCCTGAGATGTAAGGCAGGGAAATGAACCATGAAGAGGTGAGAATGAAAACTTGGTTCATATTGATTCCATCAACCTGGACCAGTCTGACACCAGGCAGTTTATTGACAGCAAATTTTAACATAGCATAATTTGGGGGGAACGTTTCCCAGTTTAATACACTCCCCTGTACAAAAGGAAGCATAATTACAACAAAATTCAACTCAGGGTATATGTCATTTCTATCAATCATGTGGGTTCTGAAGATAGGCTACTAAATTAAGAGCCTAGAGAAGAATCTGACCTGGTCTCAGTCATACAGATAGCATAGAGGTCATGTGGGCTATGAACCACCTTTGGTAGTAGTTGTGGGAGCTTTGGGGAGCTCCTGACTATATAAATAATATAAGAGTCATATCCTTGGCCCTTGTAGGAGAGCGTGGGGGAATCCATGGCTGTACAGGTAATGTAAGGGTCATTTAGATTACTAGCCACCTCTGGTCTTGGTTCTAGGAGTATGATATGACACGGCCCAACAAACAATGCATATCACTAGGCTATTAATCACTTCCAATACCCAGCTTTCTGAATGGAAGAACGGGTATCATGTCCATTCCTTTGACAGGACAATTGTGTGTTTAACATTCCTGGCTTTCCCTGAAAGTCTGTGGGTACAAGGATCTTCCTGTTCCCAGCAATTTCCCCACATGTGTGAAATGTGACTGCATAATTTGTGATGGTCAGAGGGACTGTCATCCTGCTCTAATATGAGAAAACTAACAAATTGGAATAATTTCATAAAGAAGCTAAAAAATCATAGGGATGTTTCTGACAGAGTAAATGCAATCAAGAACACAAAGAAGGAGAGAGCTGAGGGATGACACAATTATCATCCTGTAGTTGTTCAGATGGGAGCTACAATAGCATATCTATATGTTGCTGGTAGAAATAAAAAAAAAAATAGACCAGGCATTTGAGAAAGTTTAACAAGTAAAGGGGGATGTCTGTAGGTTATTGAAACAGGATGTAGGAGATGCACTTGGGTATCAGTTGATTCTAGAGAGGACTGCTAACTAAATAGCTATAACCGAATGAAAGGAGAAAATAGAGGGTCTAAGATGTTTATAAATAAGTTCATAGAGTTAGTGAGAAAGGATGAAAGTACTCCTAAGTATTTCTATTTTTCTGAATGAGTTAAGAAACAAAGCCATTAGGAAGTGTAAGGCAAAGAAACCAGTCCTGAAGTTTTAGAAGAAGAAAAAGAATGGCATGGTAATGGTACCAAATGGTAGAAAAGCAAACTGACTGAGGAAGTAAATTCAGGACCATGAATTTACAGTGATGAGTGATACACTTTCCTCAGATGTATAATATTTTGTCATTGGAGTTTACTTTGGATGAGGTAGATGAGTAATTCGCAGGCCATTTATGTAACTAGAAACCCCTCTTGGGTGTAAAATTTACTGAAAAGCTTATAATAATAATAACAAAGGAGAAAAAAGGGGCAAAGAAGTAAGGAACATGATCTAAATTTTCCAAGATATGGGAGTGTTCAAGAGGTCTATGGATATGACAAAGAGTTCCTAGTGGAACAAAAGGCTAATAGGATAGTGGTGTGTTTTCAAAGCAGCCTGGGCTTTCAGAGGTGGGAATGGTGGAATACATATCTGCCTGCCTCTGCCTCTCATGTTCTGGGATTAAAGGTATCTGCCACCACTGACCATCTTGGGAATATTTTTAGGTGAAGAGGATTTGTCTAATATATATATTAGTGGGAATAAAGATGGTTTAGAAAGTTAATTCAAATTAGAAGAAAAATAAAGTTTTGTGGGATGGGGGTCTGGGTATTAAGAAGCCTGCGTATTTCCTAGTGTGGATAAGATGTTTTGTCCTGAGAGGAGCAATGAAAGATGAGTTCTGTTTACATTTTTTTCTTTAGACTATTCTTGAGTGGTTGCAAAAAAATAGAATTTTGAATAGTTTCAAGATAAATGTTGGCAAATGCCCAGAACCATAAAATTCCATATTAAATACTCATATTTTAGAAATGATGAAACTCAATATATGCTGTGATGCCATTTAAAAATATTATACTCCCCCTGCTCATCCATAACTGTCTATAATTATTTCCCCTTCCTAGAGAGATCCATCCATCCCCACTCGTGTCTTACTCTACACTTGATCTCTGCAATTATACGAGTTGTAGCCTGCTTACAGAAGACTTAACAGCTAACATCCACATATAAATGAATAAACACCATCTCTGTCTTTAATGTTCATGGTACTAGAAGGTATGCTATCCAAAGAGAAAAGGTAAATACCAACCCAGTCTACAATGGTGACTGGCCTGCAATAGTGGCACAAAGCTTGTGGGAGTAATCAACCAATATCTGCTTGTATTTAAGGACAACTCAATGAGATGGAACCCATCTCTGACACTGTTTGAGTGGCTGAGAGCCTAAGACTAGACCAGTCAGGTACCTAAGGAAAAAAAAATACTACTGTTCTGTTAAGGAAATGTAGCAATAAATGACTCCTAATGACATTCTGCAATACTCAGATCGGTATCAGTGCTCAGCCATCATCAGAGAAGTTTCCTCCTGCAGAAGATGGGTACAAATACAGAATCACAAATGTACAGTACACTCTGCAAAAAGTGAGAGGTCTTGGAATACACAGCTCTAAAGGAGACCTCTCCATCAAATCCCTCCCTCAGATCTCAATGAACCATGCAGAAGAGAAGGCAGAAAAGACTGTGAGAGCCAGAGGAGATGGAAGACATCAAAGAAAGAAGATCTTCTTAAACACAGCAGAACACAGATATGAACTGGTAGCAGGCACGAATCCTGCACAGGTCAAAACCAGACTGGGTCCCAGTGCTGAGATGGGAAGTAAGCACAAGCACTCATCCTTAACCTAATTGAAGCTGTCTCTAATTGATAATTGCTTACAAAGGAAAAATTAGCTTTCTTCAACAGAGTCTGTCTGCTAACCACGTTTAAGGGCAGGCCCCATGCCCAGCAGTAGATGGTCAACACAAAATGAGCTCAGTGGCATTTTGGAGGTTTTATGTCTCAGAATGCTTGGTCAGAGCATTCGCTTTTAATCTTACAGGCCTTTTGTGTATATATTATGGTTCCTGGGTTTGTGATTTTTATGGGATGTCTGTGTGTGTCTCTGCACCTATATGTGTTTCTTGGACTGTTTTCTTTAGTTCTTTTCTTTATTTCCTGTTCAAGTTTGGTTTTGTTCTCTTTTACTTTCTTTTATTATTCTTAGATGCCCCTTGGTGTTCTAAACAAGGAAGAAGGAAAAGAGGTGAGGATTTGCATGGGAGACAAGGTGGTAAGCATCATGGAAAACAGAAAAACACAATCAGAAGATATTGTATGAGAAAAAACATATAATTTCAATTAAAAAATAATGTTTAAAAGCATATAATGTTATTGTGCCAGTGGTATGTATCTTTTTGTTCAAGGACGAAACTATCAATTGAAAAATTATACATTTCTTGGAAATATCTTTCCCAAAATAGAACAGTGATTTTACTGCTTCTAGTAAAAACCATGTAACTATGCTGTGCCAAAAATGTATTTTGGAATTTATTCATTTATTTACTTGATTGTATTCGTAGATACCTTATTGAACAACAAAAAATAATAGCTTAGTTTTCTGATGACATAACCAAAGGCACAAAAGTAAAGATGATTTTTCAAATTCAGTTATTATATTCCAAAATATATAAATATTTAAATTTTTTCATTAATGAAAGTTTACTTTAAGATGTTCTACTTTTATTTTTTATAATCCAGCCATTGCCACCTCTCCACATCCCCCTCCCACAGTTCCTCATCCAAATCCTCCTCCCTCCCCCGTCTTCAAGAGGATGCCCCCCCCAACCAGGTCTTCCCACTTCCTGGGACCTCAAGTTTCTCCAGGATTAGGCTCATCTTCTCCCACTGAGACTGGACCAGGCTGTCCTCTGCTATACAGATGGTGGGGGCCTTGGACCAGCTTCTGTATGCTACCTGCTTGGTAGTCAGTGTCTGGGAGCTCCAAGAAGTCTGGGTTACTTGAGACTGCTGGTCTTCCTATGGGGTTGCCCTCCTCCTCAGCTTCTTACAATCTTTCCCTAACTCAACCATAGGGGTCCCTGACTTCAGTCCAATGGTTTGGGTGTAAGTATCTGCATCTGTCTCAGTTAGCTGATGGTTTGGCCTCTCAGAAGACAGCTATGCTAAGTTCCTGTCTGTAAGCACACCATAGCATCAGTAATAGTGTCAGGCCTTGGTGCCTCCCCATGAGATAAATCCCAAGTTGGGCCAGTCACTGGACAACTTCTCCCTCAGTCTCTTCCCCATTTTTGTCCCTGCAGTTCTTTTAGACAGGAACAATTCTGAGTCAGAAAATTTTACTGTGGATGGCAACTCCATCCGTCCACTTGATGTCCTGTCTATTTACTGGAGGTGGACTCCTCAAGTTCCCTCTCCCCAACTGTTGGGCATTTCCCCTAAGGTGACTCCCATTGAGTTCTGAGAGTCTCTTACATCCCGGGTCTCTAGTACTTTCTAGAGGGTTCACCCACCTCTACCCCAGAAGGGGTTGCATATTTCCACTCATTCTACTGGCCCTATTGACTTTTCTTCTGTTCCCCCATACCTGATCCTGTTCCCATTTTCCCCCTCCCTTCCTCTCTCCCGCCTAGCTCCCTCTCTCCCTCTGCCTCCTGTGATTATTTTCTTCCCCTTTCCAAGTGGGATTGAAGCATCCTCACTTGGGCCTTTCTGCTTGGTAAACTTCTTAAGTTCAGTGGGCTGTATCCTAGGTACTCTGTATTTTGGGTTTAATGCACTAATTAGCAAGTACATACCATGCATGTCCTTTTGAATCTGGGTTACCTCACACAGAATGGTATTTTTTTAGTTCCATCAATTTGCCAGCACACTCTCTCCATATCTATTCAATATAGTATTCGAAGTTCTAGCTAGAGCAATTAGACAACAAAAAGAGATCAAGGGGATACAATTTGGAAAAGAAGAAGTCAAGGTATTGCTATTTGCAGATGATATGATAATAATATACATAAGTGACCCCAAAATTCTACCAGAGAAATTCTACAGCTGATAAAGAACTTCAGCAAAGTGGTTGGATGTAAAATTAACTCAAACAAATCAGTAGACTTTCATTATATAAATGATAAACAAGCTGAGAATGAAAATAAGTAAACAACACCCTTTACAATAGCTAGAAATAGTATAAAATATATTGGGGTAACTCTAACCAAACATGTGAAAGATCTGTATGACAAGAACTTCACGTCTCTGAAGAAATAAATCAAAGAAGACCTCGGAAGATGGAAAGATCTCCCATAGTCATGGATTGGTAGGATTAATATAGTAAAAATTATCATCCCACCAAAAGCAATCTACAGATTCAACAAAATCCCCACCAAAGTCCCAACACAATTCTTCACAGACATAGGAAGAGCAATTCTCAATTTCATATAGAAAAACAAAAAACCCAAGATAGCAAAAACAGTTCTTAACAATAAAGAACTTCTGGTCGATCATAATCCCTGACCTCAAGCTGTAATACAGAACAATAGTGATAAAAACCGCATAGTATTGGTACAGATACAAATAGGTCGGTCAATAGAATAGAATTGAAGATCAGAAAATAAATCACACATTTATGGGCCTTTGACAAAGAATCCAAAAATATACAATGGAAAAAAAGAAAGCATCTTCAATAAACAGTGCTGGTCTAACTGGCAGTCTGTATGTAGAAAAATGAAAATAGATCCATATTTGTCGCCTTTGATAAAGCTCAAGTCCAAGTAGATCAAGGACCTCCACCTAAACCAGATATGCTGAATCTAATAGAAAAAAATTAGGAGAATGCCTTGAACTCATTAGCACGGGGGTTCGGGGGTGGGGATTTCCTATGAACTCCAATGGCTCAGGCTCTAAGAGCAACAATTGATAAATAGGACCTCATGAAACTGAAAAGATTCTGTAAGGCAAAAGACAGTCCCTAGGACAAATCGACAACCTGCAGATTACAAAAATACTTCACTAACCCCACATCCAATAGAGGGCTAATATCCAAAATATATGAAGAACTCAAGAAGCTAGCCTCCAAAAAACAAAATAGCCCAATTAAAAATGAGGTACAGAGATAAACAGAGAATTCTTAACAGAGGAATCTTGAATGGCAAGGAGCACCTAAAGAAATATTCAGTATCCTTAGTCGTCGGGGAAATGCAAATCAAAACGACCCCAAGAGTCCACCTCACACCAATCAGAATGGCTAAGATCAAAAACTCAGGTGACAGCACGTGTTGGTGAGGATGTGGAGAAAGAGGAACTGGTGGGATTGCAAACTGGTACAACCACTCTGGCAATCAATCTGGCGGTTCCTCAGAAAATTGGACATAGAATTACCTGAGGACCCAGCTATACTACTCCTGGGCATATACCCAAAAGATACTCCACCATACCACAGGGACACATGCTCCACTATGTTCATAGCAGCCCTATTTGTAATAGTCAGAAGCTGCAAACAACCCAGATGTCCCTCAACCAAAGAGTGGATACAGAAAATGTGGTTCATTTATACAATGGAATATTATTCAGGCACTAAGATGTTTTACTTTCACAATATACAAATACTTTCTTCAACTCTGAATAACTAGACAAATAGTTCCCTCAGGCTGTAGTAGCCTAATTACCTAGCCCCAGGTCTCAAAGACTCTGTCTCATAAAGCAAGATAGATGCAGCTCATAAAGAACATTAGAGGTTAACCTTTGACCTCCACACTCATGTTCACACATACCTGCACACACACACACACACAAACACACATACACACATACACAAACACACTTGTTTAAATATCAATAAGAATAAGAATGTTCTGTATTAGTAGCAAGGAGTCTATTAAAACTGTTTCTAAACCATTTTTATTGAAGTTGTAAATTGAGGGGAGTAGTAACTTCTTGATAGGACTAACAAGAAAAGTATTGTCTGTTAGTGAAGTTGTAGCCAACACTTTTACTGGTACCCTATCAAAATATAATGATAAAAAAGGATTGAGATAGGAAAGTTAAAAAGAATGAAATAATTTAATTCTTTAGTCTGGTTTCCATATAAAACTCCTAGTCTTTTATTTTGCTGGCTTAGTGAGGGAATGAGCAAGAAGAAAGAGAGAGAATGAGGAGGCAGGGGGAGAAGAAAAAGATTAGGTAAGGGAGAAAGGGAAGAGGACCTAATTGCCACAAAAGTAAAGAAGATACTGTGTCATTTCTCTTCCTCCCACCCCAACAGAATGCCTTTCCTAGAAGCTGGTGGGGCCAGAGGCTGTGAGAGTAACTGCAGTCAAGTTGTGAATGAAGAGGCAATGAGGATTTTAAACCAAAGCCAAATCACAGAGCAATAAATCTAAGGTGTGCACAAGGAGTGCAGTACCACAGCAAGCAGACCAGAAAGGAGCCAAAATTACCTTTATTAAGAGCATTAAAGACTAGGCATTGATATGATTATCAAATGGTGAACAAAAGAGTCATTTTTAATGTAGACTGGTTTACTACACAATCACTGCTCAGGTTTCAAATGCTGTCTGTTTTATGATACAAGTTTAATGAACAGATGCACATTTGAAATGATAGTGTAGAAAATGCATGATTACTCATCCCTGAAAGAGAATTTCAGCAGAAAACATAATACAATGGAGGAAATGTTGGCCAGCTACCCTGACATATTACCAAGGCATTAGCACTAAATTGGCTTTTAATGACTGCTTGATGAAAAAACTCAATGAACAAATGAATAGATGAATGAATGAATGCAAGCAAACTGGTCACAAAATCCTTAAAATGGCAACAAAATTGTGTTTAGATTGAAAGATGCAAACTCTGGAACGAGTATAGTTAAGCTATAAAATAACAGAAAATTCACCCCTTCCCACATTCCAAAAGCTTCACTCAGCTTTTAATGATACAGCATATGCATGTTTACATTAAATGTAACACATACACATGACAGCTTAATTTACAGTCTCCCCACCCCCACTGTTTCTTCAGAAATCTGCTAAACAGGAACAAAATGCCCAAATGTATACACCATGACATTTTGGATGTTGAATGGCAATGAGCAACCTCTATGACACAGTTGTGACAAACATTTCCTCCAAGAAAGCTTTTCCAGGATGGAAAATGGCATCTCATTTATGATGCTTGAGACAGAGTGATTTGTCCTAGTTAAACATGCTTTGCACTTAATCCTCTCAAAAGTGTGCTCATAAGCCAACCAAAGTGTTCTGTGCATTAAGGGATTTGGTCAATAACTATGTTTTAATGACCATCAGATCACTAAGCAGTGGAGTTCTTTTCACTGAAATTTCCCTTCTGACTGGCACTACGTTAAAAATGCAGGCAGTGGGCAATGGGATAAGGAGAGAAGCCAAGAGGAGACAGTGAATTATCAGCACATTAGAGCCTTAGAAACTAATTGGCAACCCTAGCATCTTGTGTAGAAATGCCTCCTAGCAGAGGCAGTCTGTTTCACATTCCATGTTGAGTCTTCTACCTGTTCTTTTAAGTTACAAAATCTGGCACAGCAGGAGCTTACCGCCAAAGGACAGATCTTCAAGCACAAATAAATGGCTCCATCTAAAATCACTAAACCTATTGGCTATGAACCTAGAGGCTAAGTAAAACTTATCATCCCCTTCCAATCTGACTTAGCACATTTTGACCACACATGCCCCTGCCACTATGAAACATCCCACTTCATCTTTATCTCCTCTGTGATTATTTTGCAATCTATACATACGTGTTTCTGTGTGATGTGCATTAAAAATAAAGTCACCATTAAAAACATCCTGCTGCTATTTTGTCCTTGTTCTGTATGTCCTATACCCAGAGCTTGTGATTTGGCACTTATTAATTTGAACTGAACACGTGTTTGTGACAAATGGTGAAATGCATGTCAGATGTTTGGCTGATTGGCATATAGTATCCATTCAGTAATAATAGCTACCTATTATAATAATAGCTGTCATTGGAATTATCAAACCTTAAATATAACTAGGTCGTAATGAGAATTAAGAGTTTCCACATTAAAAATTCCAATGAAAGCCTAGAAATATTGCTCAGTTCCTAGAATTCATACCTATAGTGCATGAAGCCCTGGGTTCATATACCAGCACTGCACGAACCCTACCATACCCCCAGCACTCAGGAGGTGGAGGCAAAAAGATCAGAAGTTTCAATGTCATCCTCAGCTACAAAGAGAGTTCGATGTCTGTCTGAGCTCAAAAAATAATTTTTTGCTATTATTTTTGTTTTGTTTATTTGTACAAATCCTACATTTTCTCTCTCCAGAGCTAGTGATTGAATTAATATGGTGAGACCTAGGCTTCATGATTTTTCCAAACTTCCATAGTTACTAAAATTAGCATCCAATGTTGAAAAGCCAAATCCTACTAATTTTACAGATAAGGGGACTAAATCCCCAAAATCTGAATTAATGACTAGTACATATATAAATGACTCAATATTAATGGTGATGTTTGCCATGTCTTCATCTCAATGCCAAACTCTGCAAGTACTCTTGATGTTTTGGTGTGTAACTGTGTGGTTTTGGTTTTCTTGTTTTGTTTTGTTTGTTTTGTTTTGTTTTGTTTTGTTTCTCTCAACCTTGAAGTGTTTCCAGAGTAAAGTACTATACACATCTTCTCTTTCAGAGTATATGTCCAATTCTTAGGTGGCAGATGAATCCTAGTGGGTGAAATAAACTTCCATCTGGGGAGTCTAAGAGATCAAGAATGTAGGCCCAAAGATGATTTCTCAGTCCCACAGAGTAAAAGGATTTCTAACAGTGTGGTACATAAGTGGCTATAGAGTCCTATGGGAATAAGCACTATTATTATCAAGCAGTTTCAATGTTGTCACTAGAAGACTTTGTGGCTAAGGGCTATTGTGGTACAAGTTATAGGCAGCAAACAGGACACAGAAAATAAAATTCCATTAAATAGAGCCTACTCAGTATCCAGGCCATACCTTTGTCTGTTTCTTGTAGATTTTTGGATTCCTAAATATGAAATCTGAAAACAAACAACATAGATGTGTTATGCACATCCAGTGTACATCTATGTGTTATGCACATCCATTGCAGGCTCCTTTCTGCCTCCTAGTCTTTGATTTTAGTCCTCTCCTCTTTTTTAATACCCTCCCTTCTCTTTTACTTCTGTATGAAGGTGTGTGCCATATATCAAGGTCTGCCTTTGTCTTAACCATCTCTACTTTAAAATATTTCTCTTGCCTCTGCACTATGACAATGAGTCAGTACCAAAAAGTTCAATATGTAATCCAATTTAGAAACAATTATAAGCTCCCAAGGGTAAGAACTTACAGGAACATTTTGCTCTATCTAATTAAACACAAGACTGTGGCTGAAAAGGCATCAGAGTCTTGATAGACAACTACGGTTAGTTTATTGTTGATCTCTCATTAATGTAAAAATAACAAGTGAGGTAGTAATTCAAAGTTTAAAATACAGTAATCACAGGATGAGTTTTATGATTTCTTGAAAACAATTTCTGAAATGTCAGAACTCTTAATTTTAAAAAAATTTCAAGAATGTCGAAGTCTTCTTGATGGAAACTACCAAGAGTATCAAACTACAGATTACCATTGCTACTAACAGAACGGAATAAACTCATGCTAGTAAGTACCCACAACACATCAACAAGCATGTCGTGTTCTTGTGTACTTGTGCTTTAAACTTTTCCCTAGGCAAATGTTAAATCACATAAAGCACACTTCAGAATTTTATTTTCTGTTAAAATTCTAGGTGTGTGGCTTTGGTTTCTATGGGTATTTTGGGACATGTTTTCTTTTTGTTTCTATTCTGTCCCAGGGCAGAATTGGATTTGAAATTGGATTCATGACTATTCACTCTTCCTTTTATAAGATCCAATTCTCTGTTTTTCAAAAACTTAAAGGTTTTGAAAATCATACACAGCCAACACCCTTATTCCTTTTGCTGATTAAATCCTAAGCTTAGTTTGGTCTCAAATAAATTGTAGCCATTATTATGAGTATTTTAGTCATTAGTTGTCTGACAAATTTCACCAAAATATAGGAGTTCAAGACAAAGATTTTATTTTCCTAAGTCTTATGGGTAGAGAATTTAGGAAAGGCTCTGTACAGAAGCTCTCTGTGATCCATATGATATTAACAAGGGAACAGGGAAAACTGAGGATCTAGATTAGTATTAAGGTCTGTGTATCCAGGAGGCTCTAGATATGTCTTTAACATCAAAAACAATAAAAAAAAAACTTCAAGGGAGGAGGGCCAAAAACTGTATATCTAAAATACTTTCACTCATATCTGGAAACTTTAGTTTCCCACATAGGCTATGCTTCTCAGCATGGCAGTATATAAGAGAACAGGTTTTTTCCCTCTGGCATCTCAGACATCTAAAGGAATATTCTTAGGAGAGTATGTGGAACACACTCTTCTCCTTTATTATAGAGCCCACCTCTTGATAGAGATGCAAAGCAGATATAATCTATTTTGTCTCATAAATATGCCCCTTACAGTTATGCTTAGAAATAAAACATCTTCATCAAACTTATTTGGGTTGCTAGATTGTTTTATTCATTTGGACATGTTTATACAATAAGCTGGAGGAAGCACAGTTGTATGTGCTCATGGATGTACCTCAATCACATAGCAGTGCATGCACATTCAGTGTCTCAAGATGAAATCCTAGCATGATATTCAAACATTCCAGACAGGAGAAATAATAACTGCAAAAGATAAAATAGCATAACATATTAAGTAACTTTAAGAAATTAGCAAACTTTAAGAAGTTAGGTTTAAGAAAACATGAGCAGCAGTTGTACAATTGGAGTTTGAAGGTAGGAAAGGTTAATGCTCTGTTGTACTAGTCATACAAGTTTGAAAACTAAAGGACATTCTTTTGGATTCTTCAATGAGCCTTTACTACTACCTTGGCTGCTGACATTCAGCTGTCATATGAGAGAAGAAACAGAGTAGAGGCTCTTACTGGAACCTTGTAAGGATTAGGCCCAAATATAGTGTAAGTCAGTTCCAGCTATAATCATTCCATTGACTAATGACCCCATCTAAATGCCAAAGTACCTGTGAAGTGTAGCCTTTGGATTTAAATACACTTTCCAGTAATTTTCCATTAGGGGAGGGAATTCACAAATAGATGGTGAACAACTAACATGTCTACCATGATCCACAGTAACGTTTACAGTGTAGTACAATGACTTCCATACCACCACCACCATCACCCCACTGAGCCAGAAACCTAAATGAACAAATGGATGAAGGAAAAAAAAAAGAAAAAATGGATAAAGAAAGGAATAAAAAAGAAAAAAGAAAGGATGAAAAAGAAAGGTTTAAATCCTCATATGAAAAAGAAACAAGGTCAGATCACTACAGGCTACCCCTTCTGTCAAATCCTGTCTATGCCATGACACTTGAACCTCAACTTTAAAATCGTGAACTTGATTCTCAATAACTTCTTAGCTATTAATTAAAGTAAATTCTTCCTAGTCAGTTTAGAATGAGCCAGGATCTTCACTGGGAAGGTCAGAGATAAAGTAAGGAAGAATGATTTAAGGCCAAAACAGGCCTTTGATGTTCAAGTAATTTAGAGGAAGTCAGTTTTCTTTTGGAGAAAGACATTTTCCCAAGTGATATTGAAAACTGATGGAGGAGATTAATGCCAGTGAATCAAAGTCTGAGTGAAATAATATCTAGGATTAAAACTTTAGATTTATGGATTTATTTGAGTAAGTAGAATAAATAGAATATGTGTTAAATCCAAATGTATTGTTATGTATTATATGAGGAAAAACTTCCTTCCATATTTGCAAATAACTTCAATATTTTCATGTTCTGTAGGAGATTCTGGGTAGTCTATACATCAAGGGGTCTATACATCTGTTGGGGATATATTCAACTCTAGGTAGACCTTTAGCTTCTGGCAAGTAAAGGCCAGATATTCATTCTGCTAAACACTGTACAAGTGAGCCCCTCTACAAGGACCAATGAGCACATCTGAAATGCCAGTATCAAGGTTGAGAAACCTTGCATTAGATACACTTCCTTACTATGACAGTGTCTCTCTAGTAGGTTGAAAATTTCAAGGGCTCAGCTCCATTCCCTGTACCTGACTCTGCAAGAATCTTACACGTATTCTTTCTTTATTTTAGTTCCGTCAAAAAGAAGAGAACCTGAGACAAAGCTTGTGACACAGCATGCACTCGGGAAAGTGACCGAGAGATTAAAATTTGAGGTGTGAGAAGAAGGAAATGGGAAGGATAGAAAGTTAACCTAAGGGCACATTGTCGAGTTATCATTTCTGTGGACAATTGGAATTCAATCTTCTGAAAAATTCCTGAGGGATAATGCAGAAGGTGCCTCACAATTATCTGCCCTAGGGACCAATTTGTATCTACTGACTGTCATCTCCCACTGGTCAGGAGTTTCCCCATGGGTGTTAAATCCCTTGGGGTCCAAATATACACTCAGAACACATATACTGCAGAGAATCCATGGGTCCAATTATTAGTGTAGCTAAGGGAAAATGTTTAGTTTCCACCTGCACACAGCTGGTGGCCATCACAAGGAGATTGGTAAGCCAGGAGGATATGGGCATGGGCTGCAAAATATGTTCAGTCCATTTAGTCTACCTATTCATTTTGTAATAGAGTATCAGCCATTGAATTTTCTCGGTGAATGCCTTTAATTTATGAGTAAGGACAAGTTTCTCAAAACTTACCACTCAGATTTACAGATTTTCAGCCATATTCCTTAAGACTTGGGTCTCTATGATCCTGGAAAGAGAGGGTGGGCTGGGAGCTGATGCATGCACACCTGCCACTACTATTCAGTACCCAAGATTCCAATCCCATAGTGAGCCCACCACTCTATAACCACCAAATAGCCAAAATTTTCAACTCTTAGTCATATTGTGATGTACAAGAAAGTATGAGAACACTGGACATTCTGGGATTAATAGACCTGGCTTAGCCTTTCAGTGGCTATGGTGATGAGTTCATGATAGTCAACCATGGCTTTCTCTCATCCCAAATAAAACTTGCTCCTGTAGGTTATATATCTTTTTCCCCAGGAGTGATATTATCTGCATCCATAGTGGCCCACTGTTCAATAGAAATTCCTTTCATTTAATATATAGAGTGGGAACATTTACTGTCATGACTCCTGTGTTAAAGGGCTTCAATTAAATTCCACAATATTACCTTATATTAAAAAAAGAAATTTACAAGACCAGGCGGTATTGAGAATAAAAAGGTATACATGTCCCCAAGATCTCATTGGCTTCATGAAGAAGCATCCCAGAGCCCAGACAGTAGTGGGAGTTTCATATAAGAAAAAACACTCTGCCCTTTCACTCTGAGTCTTAGAGAAAATGTGATTTACAATGACGATACATTCCTGGGTACCAAAATATTGTGATCTCAGTCCTATCTACATATAAGCAGAGCTAGGAAACTCCAGATGGCTGCTTTATGGAACCCAAGGGAAACTAAGCTTAGGTACAATGCTCCTATTTGGGAGAAGTGGCACTGAGTAGATTGAGTCAATCACCATAATTAATAAGATGGTAGCCTTTCCAAAGTGTCCCTTTCTCTGATTCCTGAATGGAGTGTAGTCTTTGCGGGTACATATTTTTTTTAAGAAACTAGCTATATGATCATATAGCCCTTAAAAAATAATTTCAAGTCTAAGTAATTAGATAAGCGATATTTATCATCATTGCAAGGAAGTAAGTGTTTGCTTTTTGTTGCTAAAATATGACCTAGAGGAATCAGAAGGGGCTAATGCTGACTTTTCATACTGTGCTGCAAATCAAGGAGGATACATTGACAAGGAAAACATTGCCTCTGTCCACATTTGCTCTCTGGCCACTACACTGTGTCCATTAATTTTCTGCCAGATGACAGCATGCCTCCTAATTTTTGTCTTGCTGCTTCTATTTTTCCAAATCAGTTACAGCAATCTCCTTGAAAAAAGGAAAGTAAAAAACAAATGCTCAGAAAGGAAAACACAAAGCTTTATTGATCTAGACAGACATATGCCATCATCAGCTCTGACAGCAGCCTTAGAAAAGACACAGTCCAAATGTTTTCCCCTCTACTCCTAAGACACTTAAGATACAGAAGGAGATGGAGGGAGAAGGAGACTAGGGAGGGAAAGGAAAGAGGAAGACAGAGGGATGTAGGAAGGGAGGGTTAGGAAGAGGAAAGGTGGGGAGGAAAGAGTATATGAATAAGAATGAATAAAAACTATAACGCATATTGGGGAGGTTTTTTTTTTTCCAAGTGAAGGATGCAGTAAAAAATTTTCATTGTGTTTAAACACTATTGATTTCCTGTATGTTTATAACACAGATGAAATAAACATGAAGAATTGCGGGTGAAAAAAGTCCAGAAGGATGCTGTACCCAAACAGTACATAGACTCAGGAATCACGTTTTCTTTCAGTCTGTGGTTAACAAATCAGATAGATACACAGGACTCTCTAGGTATAATGGTGTGCTAAAAATAATCTCTTGCCTCTTTATGTAACCAAAAGGCAATCTCATTCAGTTCCTAAATTTAGAGCCCTCAGCAAAGGCCAGTCTGGTGGGGAAGTGGCTGGTGGTGCCAGTTAGCAGAATGACTCATAGCTCTCAGCTAATAAAAATTAAATTTGTCTCTCCCTGGAATAATGTATGAAGGGATACAGGTATAGGAAGCATTTTTAAGAGCCCTAAATAAGATAAAGCGAGCTTCACTTTTGTAATCAGGGCAAGAAAGGATGAAAGGGGGCCACTTAGACTCAAATTATCTTGTAATAGAAACAAAAATTATATTATATTTATCTGGTAATCTTATGAGGTAGAAATCTGAGAGCATCAACAAAGCCACAGCAGGCACAGTGCTCCTATGTGTGCATAAAGAATTGAATATGGGGTGACAATTTCTGAAGCCAAAACAAGATTTACTGGCTTTGAAGTTTTCCATTAAACAGACACGAGCTTTTCCTCCTCTGACTCATTCTGCTTCCCATCTCCTATACCAGCTCTCACATTTAGTTTATGGACAAAATTGCATGTGCAGAGACACATACTACACAATTATCCCTCCCCCATAACTCACCAGGATGACTAAACAATAAAGCTGTCTTTGTTCGTAGTCTCTAATCAAACTATTATTTGCTCTGATAATATTTGCATTCATACAGCATACACAGGAACAATCTTAGGGTAATCTTGTGGTAAGCAGAATGGTTTTTTCAGTAATATCTTGCAATAAAAATTGCTGACAATAGTGGTTGAAATGCTATACTTTTCAGAACTTTCCTTTGAATTCCGAGAGGTTTGTGATCAAGATGAAAGTTGTTTAATTGTGGATAGGATCTAGGAAGAAAGCTGGAACTGACTGCAAATATTCTGCCATCTATGTCAGCAGAACACACTCAAATATTTTGAATCCTTACCTGTAAAATGACACTGGTAATAATAAATATCAAAGCAAAGTACTGCATATTTCAAGTGAAATAGTGCATACCAAAATACTTTACAAATTATATCCTACAAAATTATTTGATATTTTAATCTTTAAAATTAATATTTATATATTAATATTTATTTAATATATAATATTTATCAGTGTAACACCTATTCAAGAGATCAAATATATTTAAGAAACCTTTACTAGAATAAAGAGGCTAAATATTCCTACACTTAAAAAGTAAACTAGAACAGCTATTTGATTTTTTGAAAATGTGTCAATATCTTTTTTTTTTATAATTTTTATTTTCAGCAAATCAAAAAAATTTAAAAAGCATTCAAACAGAATAAAATGAAAAGAAACAAACAAGCAAAATACCAAGGGTCATATATACTTATACAAGAATTCTATAGAGCCTTCAAACAAGCAATACTTTTTGAGTTATGTTTAAAAAATTCAGAACCACAATAAGCTCCTTCACAAAGCAAATAATATTGAAATAGTGAAATCAAGTGTAAATTCACCAAAAATATATAAGTTATAGTCCAGTATCCCTCATGAATATACATACAAAAATTCTCAATGAAGTAGTTGCAAACTGAATACAAGAGATATAAAAAAATAATATTCCATGAATAACTGAACAACTGTTTTTTTTTTTTGTTTTTTTTTTTTTTTTTTTAGAAGACCATACTCCATATACAGGCTGCATGTTTTGGGATAGCCCCCACTCCAGATGTTTGAGACCTACATGAAAACCAAGCTGCACATTTACAACATATGTGCAGGGAGGCCTAGGTTCAGCCCATGGAGGTAGATCTGTGTAGACTAGGTATGCTCCACGGTTGGTGATTCAGTCTCTGAGAGCTCCAAGGGTTCAGGTTCGTTTACTCTGTTGATCTTCCTGTGCAGTTCCTATCTCCTTAGGGCCCACAATCCTTCCACCTATTCTTCTTTAAGAGTCCTCAAGCTCCATCCACTGTTTGGCTCTGGATGTCTGTATCTGTCTGAGTCAGCTGCTGGTTAGAGCCTCTCTGAGGACAGCTTGCCCCTGTCTGTTCTCAGGCTGGAGGTTTAGATCCTGGGAGCTCTGTTGAATCTTTTGATACTCGTTCTAAAAAGGACAAAAGCACCCTCACTTTGGTCTTCCTCCTTCTTCTTGAGTTTCATGAGGTTTATGAGTTGCATCTTAGGTATTGTGTGTTTTGGGGTTAATATCCGCTTATCAGTGAGTGCATACCATGTGTGTTCTTTTGTGATTGGGTCATCTCACTCAGGATGATATTTTCTAGCTCCATCCATTTGTCTAAGAATTTCATGAGCTCATTATTTTTAATGGCTGAGTAGTACTCCATTGTGTAAATGTACCACATTTTCTGTATCCATTCTTCTGTTGAAGGACATCTGGGTTCTTTCCAGCTTCTGGCTATTATGAATAAGGCCGCTATAAACATAGTGGGGACAAGCCACTAGAATCATTGAGAAATTTAAGATTAAGTGCATTGTCTATTTTTTTAATCACTTCCTACAAACCAATAATAAAATGGACAAGAACCCCAGATAAATATGTTTGATAATCACATATTTTTATTTTCTAATAAAATCTAGTCCTCATGTCAACTAGCCTGTCTTATCGTCACTGAATGCTGGTTACTCTATAGTAAGTTTCCGCATATAAGGCATCTTGTCCAATGACAACACTGCAGACATTCCATGACTGGCTCATTTTAATATACTCTGATTACAAACAGCAAATCCTCACATGAGTAAGTTTTAAAAATGAACATTTGCAATCACAATGCTCTTCTTTTATGTATGCTTCATTTATCTGGAGCTCATCAAGAGGTAATTTCCATCTTTGCTAATTATGTTTTCTTTGAGGAAGAACACTTAATGTGGGGCCCACTGTGTTATATTGTTCAAGTGCATAATACAGTATGACTAACTATAGACACTATGCTGGTAGAGCAGACCTCTAAAACTTACCCACCTACCATGACTAAAGTGTAATACCTGGTAAGAAACAACTTCCATTACCTTTCCCCAGGCTCCTGGTAACTACAATGCTATTCTTTGTTTCTGTGAAATAAACTATTTTAGGTCTCTTATATAAACAGAATCAGGAAATTTAAGTTCACAGTACTTAATTCATGTATTTGTATGAAAACAATTTTGGAAATATATACACAAAGGAAGAAAACATTAATCAAATTCACAACTTGAACTTTTATTTATGTACCCATTTTCAAAACTAATTATTCTAATATAAGCATCTTCCATAACTAGGGCCTACAGGTAAATTGCTAGAAAAGAAGGAAACCAGATAGTAGCAGCTAAAACTGATATCTTCCTTGCATTATAACAAGTGTCGTTATGTACAAATATCAAAGCACTAAATCTTTCTAGCATCACTCTGCGTAAGGACTATAATTTCCATTTTACGGATGGAAAATTACAGTGCTGAAAGGTTAAAAACAAATTTCTAAGGCCTGACAGTCTATATTCTGCAGATGAGAAAATCAAACAGCCCCTGAATCTACACTACATGGCTTGAAACCTCAATTTTCTTTTTTCTCACAGAGAGGCTATCCATAGACTGCTAACTTTAGCTTAATCCGACATTCAGAGTTGTTCTAGATATTTATTTTTTTCTATTAAGGGTAAGTATGAGTTATGGAAGATCTTCCTGGATGTTCATGCAACCAATGGTAGAATATTCACTTATAACATAAAATGAAGCTTCCCTAGACTAATAAGATAGTCTTTGTCTGAGAATGAAATATACCACAGGATACTCTACTCAAATGTAATGCACTAATGATTTTTTCCTACCTATGTCCTATCTTTTGTGGGAAGTTTTTGATCCCCAAGTAAATAAATGAGGAATTTTCAGTTTGGTGGATGTGAGCCTACCACTATTCCATAGCTTATGAGAAACTCATCATCCTTAAACTTTCCTAAACTTTACAGATGTTTTTCCTTCTCCACAGCACTTTAAAATCATAAGAAAAAGCCAATGTGAGTAATATGCCAAAAAATACTAGATATCAAAACTAATCTGGAATCTGATCCTGTCTTTTATCTGTCACTAGCTACAGCTTAAAAGTAATGGCTCATTTAACTTCAGATCTCCTGCATTACCATCTCTAAACCATGATCAGTAGAGAAGAACTCAAGAGCCTTTTATATCAAACACTACACATCCAAAAGTGTGATCTTTACTAAAAAACAAATGAATCAAATAGTAGAAATAGGTACATAAGAGAAAACATGACCTTTCCTTTTGTTTCAATCAACATTACTCAAAAACAATACTCTTCCTCCAATATCCTCTGGTCCTGAAGGTAAACAGAGCCCTAAAACACAGTGAGAAAGTCTGCCATAATCATGCCTTTTTATGCCAATATACTAAGGAGCATTTGTGAATGTTTCCTTGTCCTAGTTTACAATACTTTACCAGCCAGAGTCACAGTAGTAGTCCATTCAGTGAGGTATGTCAGGCAGTATTGATGAACATTAAGACTTAAAAGGCATTTATTTGTTTTGATTTTTATTTTTGTTCTGTTTTGGGGATTGGAGAAAGAGAAACAGTAAGAAAGGGAACATGAGAGAGATAGAGAGAGAACAAGAAATGAAAGTAAATAGGTAGGGAGGTGGGAAAGATCTGGAAAGAGTGGGAGTAGGGGAAAGGATATGATGAAATATATTGTATAAAAATATTTTTAAATGAAAATGAAAGTACAAAGAACGGTTGTACTCCCCCAAAATAGAGAAAGTATAGTAAAGACTCAACCACAGAAATATCAGAAAATGGTACTGGCAAATCAAATTGCATTAGGACTAGGTACATCCTCTCTTATTGAGACTAGAGTAGGCAGCCCAGTAGGAGAAAAGTCTCCCAAATGCAAGTAACAGCATCAAATATAGCTCTGCTCCCATTTTAATAGTCCCACATGAAGATCAAGCTACACAACTGTGTGCAGAAGGCTTAGGTTCATCCCACTCCCTGGTTGGCAGTTTGTTTTCTATGAACCCCTATGGGCCCAGTTTAATTGATTCTGTAGATTTTATTATGGTATCATTGACCTCTCTGGCTCCTAAAATCTTTACTCTCCCTCTTTCTCAGGATTTCCCAGGCTATGGGTTTCTGCATCTGTTTCCATCAGTTTCTGGGTAAAGTTTCTCTGATAATTGTTATACTAGGTTTCTGTCTACAAGTATAGCAGAATATATTTAGCAGTATCAGGGGTAGTCACTCTCTCAATTTATGTTTTACCTTTATCCCAGTACATCTTGTAGGCAGGAAAATTGGTAGAAGGTTTTGTAGTCAAGTTGTTGTCCCAATCCCTCGATTGGAAGTATTATTTGTTTACAAGAACAAAATTTGTACATTCTAACTTTACCTGCTATTCCAATAACCCCCACCTCACCCTCTACCCCCAACCCCCCCAAAAAAAGTTTTTAAGTGGGGAGTGAAGTAGAGTTAACCAGCAGAAACAGGAGTATACACACAAACTTTAAAGGGAAAACTCAAGTAGAACTCAAAGACAGATATGATAATACCATGCCGTATCTAGAACTATATTCAGTGGAATTTGAAAGCTCAGCATAACCTATTGCTGTTAGTGATGACCATAAATCATCTGAAACATTCCTGCTACATTCAAGGCTCAGAAGTGAAAGAATTAAAAAGGAGGGGAATACATTATTAAAGATTCCCATCAAATAATTAAAATATATGAAATGTTAACATGCATACAATCTATCTCTAAATGGAAATTTTTTAACCAGATCAAATAATTTCTTTATAACACATGCCCATATACATACATACTGGTTCTTATTCCTAAGAGTGCTTGCAATGCACCATACTGAAAGCTTGAAGCAATGCCATGCAAATTAAGATTTTTTTGAGAAGATACAAAAAAGAGCTTAGGAGTTGCTTTCTAGGTCAAAAATGAGAGAGGAGTGGGAAAGACATTTAAACTTAGAACAAATTATCATTTTAGATATAAAATCCCTGAAGTGGTAATAACATTATCTAAGCTTTGAAATCCAAATCAAACACCTTAGCACATGTGAAGAGATGCTATCTCCAAATCTCTGAAATTTAAATCTCTAGACTGCTTTGCTTTTGATTTTTGAAGATTGTAGCATCCACATCAGTTTTCAAGGGATGCTTAAAAGTCTCTGGAAAACTGTAATTATCTATAAAAATCCAATTCCATTGTGTTTCAATGCAGTGAAATCTCATGTGGGATACCTGCTGTTATACAAGCACCTTTAAAGGTGAGTGATGACAGCCAGGAGATTTCGTGGGTACAAGACTTGCCTGAACAAATCTTCCTTCACACTTCAAGCTGGACATGAAGTACCAAGCAATATGGTGCATTTATCTGCATCCAGCACTAGAAAGTTCAACACACACAAACACACACATACACATTTAGTTCACTGTAAAGATGTTATTTCCTCTAGAGATTCAGAATACCTACTCAAACACTGTCTAGGCAGAAACAGTATTGAGTTTTCTTTTGCTTGCCTTTGTATAGGAATACTTTCCATCCACTAGGAGACAGAAAAGTTATGTATTTGACCAGGCACAAGTACTTCTTCCCTTCCTTTCTTATGTTTTTTACTTTCCCTCTTTCTTTTTCGGGCATCTATACTTTCTGTACAGGGGTGGATGTACACCACCATTTTCCTCACAACTATACTGAATTACAAGTTGGAATGAGGCAATGGAAATTCCCCTTACAGAAATCCCTACTGTCAAACACTATCTCGTACTGAGTCATTTGCTCCTCTAACTGCCTAGAAAATGGCCTCTTCCAGTGAACTAAATAGCATCTCAAGTTGCTTGAGAAATCTAATGCACCTCCTACTACCACGCAATCTGTTCTCTTTTCATATGTAGCATTAAGCCCATTATCCTGAATTCCACACCCACACAGGCTGCTACCTAGGCAACAGCATCCCCAGATAACATTTTGGTCAAACCAAAAATTTATCCATCTTTGTGAATCAAATGGGTGGCTAGTATAATCAAATGTATTAAAACTGACTCTCAAAAAAAGCTTTAAATGGAAATTTGCAAAAATAGCTAGAACCTCAGTCAGTGTTCAAAAGGTAGGCAATATATGTGTGGGGAGATGTTTTGTCAGCTGTCAAACCATTATAAGAAGATCTCCATATAAGACAGTTTTGTCTGCCCTCACAATTCAATTAGCAACTGAAAGGTGCCAATAGTTCGAGAGGATTTTTCTGTTCTTTAGAAGAAATGTCAGTTTGGGATCTCCCCAAAACAGGTACAATTATTTGGTAAATGGTCCTGGGAAGAATTTTAAGAGGAAAGGAAGGAAGAAATGAGGTATGGATGGGGTTTGGGGAGGGACTTAGCAATGCATTAATTAGCTATTTATTGCTGTGAACAACTGGGGCACAATCCCACTGGATATCCTTTGAAAACAATGTTAGACCAGATCTCAAAACTGTCTGATAGTGGACAATTTTAGTATAGTCTTCCTATTCCTAATTTGAAGGTTGAGGGTTAAGTTTCATTATCATGGTTTAAATGTCAGACATTTGTGGCCTGGAGAAAGAGAGAGAGATAGAAAGAGAGAGAGAGAGAGAGAGAGAGAGAGAGAGAGAGAGAGAGAGAGAGAGAGAGGAGAGAGAGAGTAAAAAAAAATACAAAAATCCTATCAGCTACTGGAGCCATCTGCAGTGACCTCGAGACTCCACTGCAGTACTGAAGGCAACTAGAAACATAATGAATTTCCCTACCAATTTCAACACTGATCAATAAAATTTGCAAGAGTTTCCAACATGCAGCCAAAAGAACATGATTTGAAATGGGACAAATGGGGAAAGAAGAGTACAGGTTTTATTCAGAACCTACACTAACTACATTGACTTTTTTTTTTTTCACAGCTCAGGAAAAAATAAAATCTATTCTCTAAGGTGACACTTTGACAGCAGCATGTATGTACTTTATGTCTTTACAGAGCACAAAAGAAGGTGGTATGGTGAGAGGAAAAAGACACTACCATGTCAATAAAAAGTCAAAAGAAACTCACCCCACTAGACTCCCACTCAAGAAAGACAGAAGCCTCCGCATTGCCCCATTGATATGGTCTGTCATCTGAATGCTAAGTAGTTGCCAAAAATTAGCAACAGTCAAGAGATACAATGTACCAAGGGTGAAGAGAAGATGATTCTTGGGCATTGTCCAGATGTGGTAAGCATCTGACTCGAACAGCAACATCTGACCTAACAAGACTGTTGACAAGCCCTCCTCCCATTAATTTTATCTACCCTTACTGGATTAGCCTACATAGTGGAGTGAACATGAAGAATGAAACAATGAGAAAGGAAGACAGTCCTATGGTCAACCCCACATTGTGCAAGGCAGAAACACAGTCAGAGGATGCAGAGGTGGATAAAGGAGAAGATGCAGGGAGAAAACTATAAATGACACCCTGACTAAAGCACAAGACTTCGAGTAAGACTTTCCTTGCTTTCAGCAAGTTTTCTAACTTTTCTGTGGTTCAGTTTGTACAGCTATAAAATGAGGATAATACTAACACCCACCTCAAAACTTTTCCAACTTAAATGAACTGATATTTATAATGCGTTCAAAGCTATGTTCAGCAGACTATATAGTAGCTTTGGAAGATTTAAGGAAGTAGGTCTTGCCAAGTCTGAAGACAGATACTATAATGGGGGTAGAGAGTGAGATGTTGAAAAATAATATCCTAGACAGAAAGGAAAGAGGTAGAATAAGTAACCAAACATATTAGAATCTCTAGAAATTCTGTTTAACAATGTCTAATGATGACATAAATTATTATATCAGGATTGCTTGCATAAGTCTGAATTCTCTGCTAGATTCTAAAGTTCTTTATGAACCCATTCTTGTTGAGCTCAACATATGTGTCAGGCACTGCTCTAGGCACTAAATTAGAACATGTAACATACTAGTGTGCCCTCATAGGGCTTTTGTTATGGTAAAGGGTATCATACAGAAAGATACAGACAAATGTAATATAAGAAAAGTGGTCATGAAAGCCAGGGGGAATTATTAAGTAGAAATAAATAAATAAATAAATAAGTAAATAAGAGGGTAAGGATGATCTGGGAAGGCTTTACTAATAGTGATATTTGAACACAGAGCACATGAAAGTGGAAGGCTGCATAGTGAAAGGAGCATCTTTGACAGCATGATCACTGAAGAGTGTTAGGAAGAATGTGGAGGCCAGTGGGAGTAGAGGATGAACAGGTAATCAGAGAGAAGAGGGAAAGTGTATTAGGTAAACCCTGGGGCAAAACGCATTCACCTGCCAAACTCTGCAGAGGACAAATTCCAGTCTACAACACTAAGAAGTTTAACCTGCATCTGAGGATGACAGAAGGAATGTCTTAAAGATTCCTCAGATGACAGATAGAAAGCAAAATATGAGAACCACTGACCTCAGGGTTCCAAGGTCATTGAAGAATACTCACATTTTATGAGATGAGAAGCCACAGAAGGTTTTGAACTGAGAAGAGACATGATTTGTAGTTTCTAAAGCTCTCTGGCTGCTACATGCAGAATGGGCTAGCTGAGAGGAATGACACAGCAAAACCAGTTAGGAAGCAAAACAATGTCATTGATTTTCTCTAGCCTCAGCACTGAGCACATTTGCAGCCATAAAATTAATATCCGAAAGACAATCCCTATGCCTGAAACCACCAGATCTGTGAATGGTTTAACACCATGGTTCCTACCAAGAGTTGCCACATAAAGTCCAGGATGTTCAGTGAAATTCAAATTATGTATTGAAAACTCAGCAGTCTCAGCATTGCCAGATACACATAAACCAAAATTTGTTTGATTCCAGTTTGAGTATATTCTCTCTCTCTCTCTCTCTCTCTCTCTCCTCTCTCTCTCTCTCTCTCTCTCTCTCTGTGTGTGTGTGTGTGTGTGTGTGTGTGTGTGTGTGTGTGTGTGTGTATGTGTGTATATGTGTATGTGTGCTTGTCTGTGCCTGTGCCTGTGCCTGTGCCTGTGCCTGTGCCTGTGCCTGTGCCTGTGCCTGTGCCTGTGTGTGTTAACTGGACCCTGCTTATATTTTCTGTATCTGGCATTTCTATCTTCAAGGCTTACTTAGAGGAGGATTTTACCCTAATTATTAGATGCAGAAATAAAGCACTTTTTTATGGATCTCTATCATGATTATCCTACATTATATTTCAAGGTCCAGTGCTTACCCAGTATTGTACACACTGACGCATCCTTTTGTTATCTCAGACACTAGCATGGAAACAGAAGAACAGGAATTATTTGACCATCACTGTGTCACCTACGCTATTGGAACAGCATGTAGTTCATGCCCAGCAAATATCTGTGGCAGGATGGAAGGAGGAAGCAGGCATGGGAGGGAGAGAGGAAATGAATCAATACTGCATGGGCAGAAAATGAGAAAAAAGTAATGACAAGACTTTCTGCAGAAGGAAAAGAAGTTTAGAAAGCTCAATTCTGAGAGGTTTTTCTACCTTCAGGGCTTAGGAGTAGAGGTTATACTCCTAAAACTGTAGGAGGTGGAATTGGGCAGAAGTTTCAATGAGAAAGAAGAACCTTTAGAAAGGTCAGAATGGTAAACGGGAAGCGTAAGTAAACAGTGGAGGGGAAATGGTTGACAAGCACGATTAGTAAGGAGGCTCACTTGGGTGAACGTGCAATTATCTCCAACCAGGCTCAGTATCTAGAGATGGCAGGCAGTTCGGGCAAGGGGCTAGGGCTGAAAGTGCCAAAGGATCTAGGAGCCTAGAAAATTGATTCCTAATTCAAGATAACCGAAGAGTCGGGCTTTATTAGAAGATAAGAGGATTTTGGGGGAAAAGTATTAGATTTATCCCTAAAGAACAAGCTGAAAACTAAATCTTAGTGCAGAAGACTGTAAAGTAAAATAATATTGCAGTCAGAGAAAAAAATTTTTTGAGAGTTCAAGTCATTGGAAAGGGTGAAATGATATCAAAGCAGTTAATTCCCCATCTCTAAGGCAAATTCATCAGTTTGGATGCTATCCGTACTGATTAATGATTGTAATTATGATCAAGTTGCTTAAAATTTCTGTGCCTCAGTTCCCACATCTGTTAAAGCAGATCAATAACTTTACCTATCACATAAATTCTGTTAATGTACAGAACTTACACCAGTGTACATTGGATAGTTTGTGTCCACTATTGGAACTATGGGCATGGGTTTTTAAGTGAAAATGAGCATGATAGAGGAAGCCCAAAATAAAACAAACAACAACTACAAAAAAAAAAAATCACATGGGTTTCCTCGTAAGAAACAGACCATAAAAACTGCAATGAAAACCTGGAAGTGAAACAAACATATAGAACACAAACAAAAGCCTCTTTAATAGAACTGATTAATACCTATTTTTAGATATCAGCAATTGTATTTCCAAAGATAAAATTTTAAGTAAAGCTACTCATAAAGCACCAGATAGTCACTAATGATGGCAAATACTTGTTTTGTGTTTGTTTTGACATAAGGTCTGCAGACTAGCCTATAGCTCCTTCTAATCTTTTAGTATGTATGTTTGTGCATGTGTTTATATTCATAGATATGGGTGCAGATATACACATGCCATGGTGTACTTATGGTGGTCAGAAAACAACCTGCGGTAACAGCCTTCACCTTCTACCCTGTTTGAGACAGTGTCCCTGTTGCTGTTCACTGCTAGGAACACCAGGATAACCAGATGTGGGCTTTTATAGATTCTCCTGTATGTACCTCTCATCTTGGCTTAGGAGTGCTCGGATTACAGATATGCAGCAATGTCTGGCTTTACATGGATCCTGTGGATCTGAACGTAGGTCCCTACACTTGTTCAGCAAGTACCTAACTCACTTTTTCATCTCTTCAACCTGCTCCATAGAACTCTTAATCTTCCTTTCTCAGCTTCCTGAGTGCTAGAATTATAAACTTTTACTCCCAAATCTTCTAAGGTATTATAACTACAGATGAGCTTTTAGAAAAGAATGGTTTTAAAGTTTATTAGTTCTGTAGTATACTAGCAACTCATTAAATATTTTTAGATAAATGGGTAAAATAAGCAAATATCAAGGATATTTATAGCCTTTAGTATTTATCACTTATTAAATAGAATTTATTATATATATATAATATGCTATGTATATATATGTATATATATACCTCGTGCATATGAGCACAGAATTTATTTTAATTAGATGTACATATATGCATCTTGTGCACATGAGCTTAGGCACAGTGCTCATGAAGGTCAAAAGTGGGCATCAGATCTCCTTGAGCTGGATTTACAGTGACTGTAAGCTGATGTGGATTCTGGGAACAGATCTAAGGTCATCTGCAAGAGCAGTACATGCTTAACTGTTAACAGCCACCTTAAAAATAGGCTAGGAGTACAAGCTTGTTGCTAAAAAGCAGAGAAGCAATCGGAGCTTTGAGGTTTTAGGGACCCATTGAAAAGGTGCAGATATCTGAATCTTCTACTTAACAGGTTTTCCTCCTGTACCATTCGTTGAATTCTAATGCTGCACAGGACAGGAAGCTAAAAAAGAAGTCTATGAATAGCAGAAGGATAAATTTGACTAGATTTCCACGGTGAAGAGTTTACAATTTGGGATGGACCACAGTAGAGGAGCTTCACACAATATCACAAATCCTCTGCTGGAACCTTCAGAGAACCATTTTTAGAAACATTTAAGAGAACAATACATAAGTAGATACTTAAGAAAACATAACCCACAACCTAATCTTAACTGCATTTTCCCAGTTACACTGGCAATCATCCCCCTTTATCCACTTTGAAGAGTAAAAGATGAAATCTCTGGAGAAAAATAGAATTACTTGGACCCTCTGAAAGTTCTCATTTTTAATATCTGAAATTTAATCAAATAAAAAGCCGTGTGTCTATGTGTGTGTGTGTGTGTGTGGAGTGTGTGTGTATGTGCTGTATTTGTTGCTGTTTTCTGATTTGTTTGGGTGTTTTTAGCTTCTTTTTTTAAGAGGGGAGAGAGAGAGAGAGAGAGAGAGAGAGAGAGAGAGAGAGAGAGAAGAGAGAAAAGAGAAGAGAGAGAGACTGATAAATGATAAATAAAAAAGCAACAACCCATACATTCAAAAAGCTTAATATACTCCAAAAAGACAAAAGACAAAGAAAACCAAAGTTGTGCACATAATAGTAAAAGTAGCAAAAATCAAAGACAAATAGAAAACCTTTAAAATCACACATTGTAAACTACATGAAGGTCATATATTATGATCTATAACTAACTTTTCTAAGGAAGTGATAGAACCCAGAAAGTAATGGAATGACACTTCTAAAGTGCCCAGAGAAAAGAACTGCCAACTTCAAAGGCAATACAAAGTAAAATATTTATCATATGTGGGTGAAATAAATATGTCTACTGGCAGAAACTGAAAAAAAAATCACCACCATCAGGTCTACTATTCAGAAAACACTAAAAATAAATTATCTTAAAAGAAGAAAATAGTTTAAGGGAGAAATGTGGAAGTACAGTACAGAATAAAACAATGTAACTCTAAATGAGTTCTGAATATATATATATATATATATATATATATGCAAAATAAAAATTAATTCTATGTTCTTATGCACAGGATGCATATATATACACTGAATTAAAAATGAATTTGATTTTGTAAATAATACATACATTTACATATTATACATAAAATAAATAAATATATATAAAACAATGCAAGTATTTTCTTGAGTTTAATATATATGTATAATTAGATTGTATAATAATATTCTGAAAGACAAAAAGAAAGAAAACAAAAGTTTAATTATTCTATGATCCTAGCATTATCAGAAAAGTAAACAAAATGCATATTAAACTAATTAAATCAAGGAAGCACATTGTAGCTCTTACAGTACAAAAATCATTAAATAAATAGTAAAATTATGCAGCTATCTTGCTAATTAGAAAGGAGAAATAATATATAGTAATATAGAAAGTATGAACTCAAATATATCCATAGTGACATCAATGATTAAAAGAATAAATCCCTAATACATGCTGACGACAAAGTAAATGCATATAAAGGTTGCTATTAAAATTATGTAGAGCCAGGGAGTGGTGGCGCACGCCTTTAATCCCAGCACTTGGGAGGCAGAGGCAGTCGGATTTCTGAGTTCGAGGCCAGCCTGGTCTACAGAGTGAGTTCCAGGACAGCCTGGGCTACACAAAGAAACTCTGTCTCGAAAAACCAAAAAAAAAAAAAAAAAAAAAAATTATGTAGAAAACAGATATCATATAACTAAAGAAAAGAAAGTATTAGCATACTGAGATCAGACTAGGTACATATTAAGGTAAAATAATATTTGAGATTAAGAAAGATGTTTTACAATAATAGGGGTAATGTTCCAGGATGATATTAAAGGAAGCCAATAGCACAGCTTCAAAATATGTCAAACAAAAACTTACAGAACTAAAAGAGAAATAGACAAAGACATAATAATATTAAGAGAATTAGACTTAATTGGTTATTTGTGGAGTAGAAAGTTAAACTTTTTTCTATTATTTTTAATCTTTTTTTTACAGTCTAGTCCTTATCCCTTTCCCAGTCCGCCTTCTGACTGTTCCTTATCCCATTCCTCCTTCCCTGTCTCACACACCCCCACCCCCACCTCAGCAGACCTCCCCACTCCCTGGGGCCTCAAGTCTCTTGAGGGTTAGGTATGTCTTCTTTCACTGGGACTAGACCAGGCAGTCCTCTGCTGTATATGTGTCGGAGGCCTCATGTAATATTTTACTTGAAAATTTTCCCAGTCCATTGGTTTTTATTTACTGTGTATATTGGCTGTACATACTCCATTCATTTAAGGCTGCATGTCAAGTGTTTTATAAGCAACAAATTAAACAGAACTACAATTAACAGTGCCATAATAAACAGGAAGAAATAAAATATAATCAACTTAAATCAAGTGGTGGAATGAGGTAAGATAAAAACCAATTAAATCTTTCTTTAAACCAAAGATTAATAGTTTCTTTCTGATAAAATATTATATTTTAAAATATCACATGAAATTTGTAATTATAGAGCAAGCTACAAAACAAGTACATGAACATGTCTAATTATGAGAACACACACACAAAAAAAACCAATAAACTTTAAACGTATGTAAACAAAACAAGTTCATTTTAACTCAAAATAAGATTTGTAGACTTCTGCCAACAACAAATATTAGGTAACTTTGTTAGATTCTTCCCATAAGAATCACTAGGAAAAGCTGACACAAATTTTTCTTAGTTTTATTGCTTTAATAGGGTCTCATTGTTACCTCAATATTAACTCACAGCAATCCTTCTGTCTCAAGTTTCCAGAGTGCTAAAATCACAGGAGGATGTTACCATCCTTGGCTTGACAGAATATTTTTTTAGTCTGTTTAAAGGTTTCATAATATTATTATGTATTACCTGAGCAAAATTCAGGTGAGAATGGATGTTCTCTGAAATGAATCCTGTATTTAGAGTCTATATTAGAAGAAATAATTGATGGTGCTGAGGGAGAAGCTGAGAAGCTAAGTAGTAATTCATTAAACCTAGTGAAGGTGATTGAACAGACAATGGCATATAGATCATCTATGAAATGTGGGGTGGAGTTAAGGAAATACCAATTAACCTTCCTCACTGTGATGTTTGTCTATACTATGATTAGCATGAATGGGAGCATACAGGCTCTTCCATGGACATCTTCTAATCCATTCAGTCTCTGAAACTGAACTGACATGATTTGCCCTGTTAGTGGCTCTAAGCATCTGACTAAAGTAAAGGAGAATCTTCTCTAGAGGAAGTAATATTATCTTGGATCTAAGATCACGTCTACCAACATATTTTTTTCCAACTAAGTTGTCAAGTATGCATGAAGAAGCAGGCAGTCCAGAGACAAGGCAACATGAATTAAGATGAACAAGAGGAAGAGAATAACAAGGAAAGATATTAGAGTTGTCAGACAAACATTTTGAAGTAAAAATGTGTGCCATATTTGGAGAATTGTTGAAGACAAGTATAAGCTATGCAAAAGAATCAAAGTTCTTCTCTATACACCAAAAGTTTATGTATCAAATCCAAAATTAAGTAGACTATCTCTGAACATTGGTATGTACAACTATCAATTCATTTATTTAATAGGCATACACTATATATTTTTCGGTGTAAGCTATAATTAGAGTAGAAGGGATATGGTAAAATAAATTAGACATTGGCACACTGTTATCAAGGAATATATGGTTTGTAGCCACATTTATCACAGAAATCATTCTAGTCGAAAAAGCTATAACCGGAAATGCCTCAAGGTTTTCATTATTGTCTTCTAAAAGGCAAAGAAAAAGAAGTAAGTTGTGATGCTAAAATTATATGTTCCTAAATCAGTTCTGGAAGATAGTTGCTAAAGATGGATGGATTGGAAAGAGACCATCATTACTATAGATAAGACTCAAGACAGTGCTATTTTCCTCCAGAGAGGAGTCTCATGAGTACAAGAGGTGGTCACTTTAATCTTGAATGCCAAGAGTGGAGGCACAATCATTCATCCCCACAGAGTGCAATAGCTTTAGTGTAAGTACTGTGATCACCTAGCACTTCAGGTCAGTACCATTCTTCAGCCTACAGAAAACGCATTAGAAACATGGCCCCAACTACATTTGAAGCTGTATTGATTTGGAGACTGTGAAAGCAATATATTTCTTTTCAATTTCTTTAAAATGGGAACCTGCTTGAAAAATCCTCAGATAAAATAACCCAGTCTCAATACTGAGTGGATGGTTGACTTAAAGTATAAGTTACTTAACATCCAACATAAATATCCTTCCTAGAATTTGGAACTTGGAAAGGGACAGTTATTTCTCAGAATCATGAATTTCTCTTAGACACATTTATGAACAAAGAGGCTAAAAGCTAGTCTGTAAAAAGAAAACCTGCCTTACATATTCTTGTAATCTGTTCCAAACATACTACTGGCACGTTGTTTATAAAGGAGCAGGAGGGGCTAGGAATGTGACTCATGTGCATGACGCTTGTCTATCATGCATGAAAATTTGCATTCGGTTTGAAGTATTACATAGAAAGTAAAGGGGAAAATACCTAGAAAGAGCAAGCCTAAGTCCACAGCCTTTTCCTGGTGTCAGGGCAGGAACGCATGCATCATCTACAATTATTGGCCTATGCTCAAACACTGAAGGAGTCTGCTCAGGTTTGAGAAATCATCACTGATGAACTAGTCTCATATTCCCATGGCATATCTGTGGCCTGCAAGCACCACCAAAATGTATCACATGCTGAGACAACACCAAATAGTGGATTAGGATTATCCTACTTCAGCCAACGCAAGCAATACTAGGTGATGCTAGCTAGAATCAAACTCTGTATACTAGAGCTATTACAGAACGTCATGGTATGCCTAAGTATACGCATTGTTTTAGTTATGGTTTCTATTGCTATGAAGAGACACCACGACCATGGCAACTCTTCCAAAAAAAAAAAAAACATATTTAATTGGGACTGGCTTATAGTTCAGAGGTTTAGTCCATAATCATCATGGCGGAAAGCATGCAGGCAGATATGGTGCTGTAGAAGTAGCTGAGAGTTCTACAGCTTGATCAGCAAGCAGCAGGAAAGGACGGTGAGCCACTGAACTCAGGCTTGAGCTTTTGAAACTCCAAAGTCCATCACCCCCTAGTGATGTACTTCCTCCAACAAAACCACTCTCTGCCAATAAGGTCACACCTTCTTAGAGTGCCACTCCCTGTGGACCTATTGGAGACATTTTCATTCAAGCCACCACAGGGATGTTATCATATGCCCAGTTTTAGATTTTACCAGCCTGAAGTTAAATGTTAATGTGAAGTCCTAGAATTATGATTCAATACTACTCCCATTCAGTAGGAACTGTATACCATGCTATGCTACCTGGTATTATAGTAGTGTTGGTAAAGACAGACCCTTGTCTGCATAGACAAATGTTGAACTAGATTATCTACAGACACAGGGACCTGTACAACTTCAGGGGCACATTGAGGCCCATGCCACAGTGAAGCAGACAAAATGTGAGTCTGTTGTATTGGGGTGCTGACTTGGCTCCTGTGTTGCAAGCTACAGATGTGCTACACTGAGTTGGAAAACAGGTAGTGGAGACATCCAGGTCATCAAAGCTGATGATAAGCTGGGTTGCATAGTCACAGGATCTAGTATGGTATATTAGAAGAGGTAGAAGTTCTTTAGACTCACTCCAAAGACAAATATGATTCAGGGCGAAACATGATTTTAGTCCACATTGTTCAAGTCTTAGGCTAATTCTGGAGCTTGTCAGGAGCTCTCTGAGCCTTAGCTTGCATCTGGGCTTTTCACATTATGCTGCATACTTGGTCTCATCATAATGGGCTTAGTACTGGGAGTTGAGGCAAAGTCTTCTGTTAGATTTTCTGTACTACTCTTCAGGGGATGAAATTATTCACTCCACTCTACCACTGAGATTGGAGAAGGGGTGGCTGAGGCAGTTTCTTATTCTCCCCAGACCTAAGGCAATTCCAGACTCTTAGTCTACACATAGGCATTGGTCTAGTAGGAAAGACTTCTGGCTTTGCTTGTCTCTGAATTTTATCTTTGCAGTCATAGTCCTGGCTTTCAAATTTAAAGCCTAAATTTCCATCTCCCTCCCTTCCTCAATAGGAAGGTATCTCTCTCTGCTTAGGGCTGCTTGGAGTTGAGGAAGAACTGATGTAGATAATATTTTCCTTTCTTCTATACGATCTTTTTGTTTTGTTTAGTCAATTGATAAGGATTGAACTCAAGGTAACATCCCTTGGAATTTGGATTGTTGTTATATGGAAATACATGTATATATTACTATCAGACTAAATCAACAATGGCAATGGCTCATAAAATTCTGCAAGTAATAGTAATCTGGGCTGTCATATTTTCCCTAATCAACACAGAAAGTAAAGCCAAAATTGAGTCAGAAGAACAACAACAAGGAGGACAAGAAGAACAAGAGGAGAAAGAGGTAAAAAGAGAACATTTAAGTGTGATAATTGGGAAAGGGATTGGTAGGAATAGAAGTTTGACAAAAACATATAAAAAATATCTGAATTAAGTCAAGTATTTGTGTGATAAATAGATACTTTAAAACATTTTAAATTGTCCCCAGAATCTGAACAAATAGTATACTGTCTTCATATATTACATTACATTACATTGCATTATATTATATTAAGAATTATGGTTAAGAATTGGGGATCTTATGCTAACTTCGCAAAGTATTCTCTCAAAAATTATCTTCCATCTATTAAAACCACAATATTTACTCTCTTCAACATTCTTAAACTAAAAAAAAAAAAAAAATTCTGGCTAATTTCAATGGAAAAATATGCTATTTACCTGGTTTTTCCATTTTATGGAAAAATGACTAGAAATGTCAAATGCTCATACCTAATAAAGGTTGCTCTACTTAAAGATACCTGAGGAAATCTTTCAGCTTAGCTTTAAAAATACTTTTTTAAATCAATATTTAATTTATAGTACAAATAAAACTCAACATGATTAATACTTAACAATATTACATAAACAGTTCTATATATAGATATAGAACATACATACCACGGAGAGGTTCAGAGGGTTCTAGTAAATGGATAACACCATCACTAGGGATAAGATAGAAGAAAGTGTATTCAGGTTGCAATTCACTCTATCTCATCATGTTACTGTAGTAGTGTCTACAAAATATTTCTATAATGACCAATGCAGGTCCAAACTGACCTGCTGGACTGACTCTTCCCTTCTATCAGAGGTGACATATTTTGCATTTGAAAATAATGTAGCTTTTAAGTGGTAATTTCTTATTATTCTATATTTAAAATCCATAGACTTCATCAAATGTATTCCCATTGCTCTATTTCCATCCCTATTTGTTACTATACAGATTTGTATGAATGAAGGGTATAAATGGGATAACTTCTGCAATATAAAAAGATTAAATTCTCCGCAACATCTTGTTAGTACAAGATCCCTTAAAGGCAAAACTCTTATGATGGGGTTGCAGAGGTTCTGAAGATTTCTCATCTTCAGGCATGAAAAGGAATATTTATGAATTGACTGTTATTGCAAGAATTAACTCCATCACTGAGACTTGCCTATTTGAATGTTCTTCATTTCTTATACTCACATATATCCCAAAAGGCAGCAGCTGAGGCAGACCTATAAAAATATGGCTGATGAAATGTTCCATGTCTCTTATACTAAGTGACTGACAGTAGTGAACCCCCTTTCTTGAAATAAAAAAGACCCAAATATCTTGTAAGTATGAAATTCTGGATGCAAGGGTTAGACACACAGTGGGATAGGGGGTTCTCTGAATTGAGAAGCATAGTACTGGATCATCTTAACAGAATGCATTCATGGATGAAGATTGAAGAATGTATACACAAGTCAAGTGGACCACTAATCCATACTATAACTTACTCGGCCAAATGGAAGCAAAGCTGCCAATTAGCTGACTTTAAAATAAAGAGATCAATTTATGTTATACAGATAGGACCGATGCATACAATCAGTAAGATCCTGAAGTAAGGATAAGGAGAACAGAAGAATCAGAACCAAAGAGAAAGCATCCTAAACAATTCCACCAACTATTACTAGCTTTCAAGTTTGAGGAAGAAGCCCAGAACCAAAGAATGTTAGCCACTTACAAAAGCTGTAAAAAGTACAGAAACAGTGTCTTCTTCAGAACCTCTAGAAGGCTTTTATTATCATATTGCTTCTCTGTTTCCTTTAAATTTAATGGCAGTGCCTTAATTTTGTCCAGTGAGACATCATTGCTGACTTCTCACATTTAAACCTATAAGAAAAATAAGTGTTTGTTATTTAAAGCTTCTAAATTTGTAGCAATTTGATTCATTAGAAAATTAATACAATTATTGGAATGTTTTGAACTATGCTATGAGTTCTTTTATGTTAACAGTATATTTCTGCAAAGTTGGCATGGAGTACAATGTTCACACGGTATTAATGCATCTTCTTCCACATCATGCCCAAGATGTGGAATGCCTGCGCTTTCCTGGATGTAGTATAAGGAAATGGCTAACTTGTTTCTCCTATCCAAGATGCTCTGAACACAAATGCCTGGGTTCCATCAACAGAACATTCGCTTGAGGAATGATAAAGGTGAGAATATCCAAAAAAACAAATAAATAAATTTCCAGAAGATGCTGATGTTGATACTGGTGCTTAGGGAACCACATTTCAAGTCCTCCTGGTCTAGCAGAAGAGAAAGATATATAAACAAAATATCTTTGTACAAAATTTACTATAATTTTAAATATAAAAAATAAAGTATAACTTTGTATCCAGTATGTCATTCTACACAGAGAGTACAGCCATCAGTATAAAGACATTAAAAAATGCACTTAGATAGATTAAAAAATAAGTTCAAAACAAGAAAAGAGGATAGATAAGTCAAGAGATATATCTTGCAGAGGACTGCTTGATGGAAAGACAAAGAGGGAAACACCTGGATTCTAGGATGTGGAATGTATACAACTGAAAAAGAGGGTAATTGGAAAGAAGGAGAGAGAGAGAGAGAGAGAGACTTTCTGCCCTAAGTACATCAATGTACTATTATCCCAAATGCTGGGTTTACTTGCTGATATTAATACACAGACTTACATATCAGAGAGTGCATGTGGTAGGTGCATTAGACAAGTAAGAATGGTAATTAGACCGGAAGCAAAGATAACAGGAAAAAGACTCCTCCAAAGACATCACTTCCTGCCCTGTAGTAAAAGAAATGGCCTGGAGAGCTTAACTATGAGGAAAGCACTTGAGTTACCAATTAACTTTTATAATCTTGGTTACAAATTAACTATAGATAGTGAGGGAAGACTGTGGAGATTGAGAGAGTGACTGCTAAGGTTCAAACTTACAGATTTGGTTAGCTAAAGAAACCATTCACCAGCAGTGAAGACCCTAAATGAATCCTTCTCTTTTTTTTTTCTGATGCAAACTCATAGTTCTTTCTTAAGGTGCCAGGTTATAGGTACAAGATGGTCAGATGATAACTATAAGCATCCATTATTTTCCAGTACATCAAAACATAAAATGAAATTTAATATACAAATGAATAGCAGTGTTTACCTACAAACCCACCAAAGTAGTTCTGTTTTCGTCAGATTCTTTTTGTAAAGCAGTGTCTAATATCCTCCCACTCTTCTCAGATAAAGCATATTAATAATCCTTTCAGAGTCAACAGAATTGGGAAATGAGAATCAGAAATGTTTTAGCAATGACTTCGTAATGGAATACACTTAATGGCAATTATGTAACCTTGAGTAAGTGCTTTTATGCAAAGCACGTACTTTGAGGTTGGCAACTGCTTTACTCCACGAGTGTGTGTGTGTGTGTGTGTGTGTGTGTGTGTGTGTGTGTGTGTGTGTCTACACATATGCATGGCTTTGTGAATATAACCTACCTTTACCAGACAGAGCCAAGCATGAAACATTGGCCAAGTAGGGAGTAAATTAGAGATGTTTTCAATTTGAAAATGTTACATAGATGTCATTAAGAAATTAAATAATTCACATATATTGACCTCTTAGAAAATTATATAAAGCAATAAAATACATCTTAAAAGCAATAAGTAACATGTCTTTAAAAGTTAATGTTCCTGCCCGAAATCTAAATATTAGGCTAGAACAAAGAAGTAATTTCAGACAGGAATCTAAATTTTATGCTAGAACAAGGACGTAGACTTCAGACATGAAAATGACTTTGAGCTAGAACAGGGAAGTTGGCTCAGATATTTTGGTCATCCTGATATGCCCTTAGAAACAGTGATCATGGGAGTGTTCACTTAATTTTGTTTATTGCCTTGCTTGTTCTTTGACTATTTGTGTTTATTGTCTTGCTTGTTCCTTGACTATTTGCATCTGTTATATTGCTTGTCTCTCAACCTAGGACTGACCTGAATACTTGCATGTAATTCAAATGGTATAAAAACAAAAAGGAGGAGGGGGATGGGATGGGGGGGTTCTAGGGAGGGGAAAGGGGATGACATCTGAAATGTAAATAAATAAAATATCCAACAGAAAAAAAATTAAATATTTAAAGTTGATCCTCTAAACACAGCCCACAGAATCAACTGACTGAGACTCATGGGGACTTGTAAAGATCAAGGAGCCTGTACAAGTCTGACCTGGGTTTACTCTGCATATATGTTATATGTTATTCCTGAGTTGCTTGGTGTTCTCGAGGGACACCTAACAGTGGGAACAGGAGATGTCCCTGAAAGTTTTGCCTACTTATGGGACATTTTCCTCCAAGTGGATTGACTTGTCCCACCTTGATGTGATACGTGTCCAGTTCTTTATTTATTTTTAATTAAAATAATAAAATTTATTTTAAAATATACAGCTCAGTATTGACATTTTTTAAGTCATCAAAATAATTTATAGTAGTTAAATGCCTCTTAAATATACATGATATCTTCTGAAGCTAAAAGTAATAAGTACTCAACCAGGTTTTAAAATCTATTTGGAACATTAAAACATAATAGAAACAGAAAAAAAAATCTCTTATAAAGTCCTCTATGAAAGGAAATTGTGACAAGTTCCGGTTTAGACAGAAACATTTCCATCTCCAAGGGAGAATTACTCAGCATAACTGTGGCTTTATAGAATGAATTAGGTAGTGTTCCTTCTGTTTCTATTTTGTCAAATAATTTGAAGAATATTTGTATTAGGTCTTTCTTTGAAGGTCTGATAGAATTCTGCACTAAACCATTGGTCCTGGGCTTTGTTTGGTTGGGAGATTTTTAATGACTGCTGCTATTTCTTTTAGGGGTTATGGAACTGTTGAGATGGTTTATCTGATCCTGATTTAACTTTGGTACCTGATATCTGTCTAGAAAATTGTCCATTTCATCCAGATTTTCCAGTTTTGTTGAATATAGGCTTTTGTAGTAGGATCTGATGACTTTTTAATTTCCTCAGTTTCTGTTGTTATGTCTCCCTTTTCATTTCTGATTTTGTTAATTTGGATACTGTCACTGTGCCCTCTGGTTTTGTCTGGTGAAGGGTTTATCTATCTTGTTAATTTTCTCAAAGAACCAGCTCCTGGTTTGTTGATTCTTTATATAGTTTTTTTGTTTGTTTGTTTCTACTTGGTTGATTTCAGTCCTGAACTTGATTATTTCCTGCCATCTACTCCTCTTGGATATATTTGCTTCTTTTTGTTCTAGAGCTTTCAGGTGTGCTGTCAAGCTGCTAGTGTATGCTCTCTCCAGTTTCTTTTTAGAGGCACTCAGAGCTATGAGTTTTCCTCTTAGTAGTGCTTTCATTGTGTCCCATAAGTTTGGGCATGCTGTGACTTCATTTTCATTAAATTCTAAAAAGTCTTTAATTTCTTTCTTTATTTCTTCCTTGACCAAGTTATCATTGAGTAGGGTGTTGTTCAGCTTCCATGTGTATGCAGGCTTTCTGTTGTTTTTTGTTGTTGTTGAAGATCAGCCTTAGTCTGTGGTAATCTGATAGGATGCATGAAATTATTTCAGTCTTCTTGTATCTGTTGAGCCCTGTTTTGTGACCAATTATGTGGTCAATTTTGGTGAAGGTACCATAAAGTGCTGAGAAGAAGGTGTATTCTTTTGTTTTAGGATGAAATGTTTTATAGATGTCTGTTAAATACATTTGGTCCATAACTTCTGTTAGTGTCTATGTGTCTGTGTTTAGTTTGTGTTTCCATAATCTGTCCATTGAGGAGAGTGAGTTGTTGAAGTCTCACACTATTATTGTGTGAGGTGCAATGTGTGCTTTGAGCTTTAGTAAAGTTTCTTTTATGAATGTGGGTGCCCTTGCATTTGGAGCATAGATGTCCAGAATTGAGAGTTCTTCTTGGTAGATTTTTCCTTTGATGAGTATGAAGTGTCCTTCCTTATCCTTTTTGATAACTTTTGACTGAAATCTGATTTTAGAATGGCTACTCCAGATTGTCTCTTGGGACCATTGCTTGGAAATTGTTTTCCACCTTTTACTCTGAGGTAGTGTCTGTCTTTGTCACTGAGGTGCATTTCTTGTATGCAGCAAAATGCTTGGTCCTCTTTAAGTATCCAGTCTGTTAGTGTATGTCTTTTTATTGGGGAATTGAGTCCACTGATGTTAAGAGATATTAAGGAAAAATGATTGTTGCTTCCTGTTATTTTGTTATAAAGGTGGAGTTATGTTTGGGTTTGTTGGAAGATTACTTTCTTGCTTTTTCTAGGTTGTATTCTCCCTCCTTGTGTTGGAGTTTTCCCTCTATTATCCTTTATAGGGCTGAATTTGTGGTACGATATTGTGTAACCTTGAATTTGTCAGAGAATATCTTGGTTTCTCCATTTAATTGAGAGTTTTGCTGGGTATAATAGCCTGGGCTGGCATTTGTGTTCTCTTAGGATTGGTATGATATCTGCCCAGGATCTTCTAGTTTTCATAGTCTCTGGTGAGAAGTCTGGTGTAATTCTGATAGGTCTGCCTTTATATGTGACTTGACCTTTTTCCCTTACTGCTTTTAATATTCTTTCTTTGTTTTGTCACATACCTAGTTTTATTGAAGCTTGTTATGCCATGTTTATTTGATGTCCTTGCGAGGCCTGTCTTTTCTAAGGGGAATCAGAGGGTTGGTGGATCTGGGGGAGAGGAAAGGTGGGAGAGAGAGACTGGATAGCGCAGAGGGAGTGGAAACTGCCATTGGGATGTAATATATGAGAAAAGAATAAAAACATAAAATAAAGTTGATCCTCTAATTTAATTCAATATCTATTTCTTAATAGACTACATGACAGTGCTTAATAGGGGAAAGGACCTCTCAGTCTCTATTTCAGAAAGATAGGCCAAATTTGTTGCCAGAATGGCAGTATTTCTCACGGTTTGGCATGACACATATTTCTAGGGTTGGACACATCTAACACATTCTGTTGGCTAAAAGCAAATCACAAGGCCAGGTCTCATTCAAGAAAGTGAGAAAATATGATCTCTGTACCTTTAGAGTAGGACCCATGAACGGATGAAAAATTAAGGTCAACTTTACAACCAGTCTACCACATGCATAATGTACATATTACATCCACATAAAATATTAGGGGAAAATGGTAATGCAACTAAGTAATGGTTAACCAAATGAGCATGCCTAGTGTTATCAAAAGGAAAAATGCTCTGTGCTCATATAATCATTGTATCCAAATAGGAACTCCATCAATATCACACTTTTACCTATCTGACCTTGAAAGATACTTCAAATAGGACTGAGTTCTTCCTAGAAGAAATGAAATACATCTACTGACTATTTTGTTAAAGAAAACTATGTACTGTTTTACTCAGCATAACACTGTTGTAACTGTTATGAGATGTGCCAAATTCTGACACTTCTCAGGGTGATTCAGATACTAAAACTTTGGCAAGAAAATTCTAATACTTGAGAATTTTTTCTACGTTATCCATTTAATGGCCGGATTATTTATCTTCTTTTGTTTCTGTAGATACAATCCAAGCAATCTACATTTTCCCCTCAGGGACTCCAGATTTGAATATCTTGAGTAGTCAGACTGAGTTGGGAACATGGCTCAGTGGTAAGCACTTGCTACAGAAACTTAAAAACCCAACTACTGAATCCCCAGAACCTGCAGTAAAGCCAGACACCAGTAGTGCCATCTGTATTCCAGTGTTCTTCTGGCAAGATGGGAGACAGAGGCAGAAAAATCCTTGGAAATTTGCAAGTTGGTTTGCCTGCATAGGCAGCAAAACAAAAATAAGAGACTCTGCTCCCAAAAAAGTAGATGGTAAGACCCAACATCTCAGGCTGTCTTCTCTGACCTCCACATGCAAGCTATGGAACAAGTTCTCACTGGAGCATAGTGTGCTACATGAACACAGGCATGAATACACACAATTTTAAAAAACAATAACAGTAGTAGTTAGCAACTTGTTACAGGACTAGGAGACAGAAACAGTCTCAGCAAAACCTCTGTTTTCCTCACTCTTAGGATCTTCCTGACCTTCTTCTGAAATGATCCCCAAGTCTTAGGTACAAGAGTTATATTGTAGATGTAATGGATGTAATGTCACACAAGCTGAGTAGGAGATAGATAGATAGATAGATAGATAGATAGATAGATAGATAGATAGATAGATAGATAAAAAATTAATGAAAAAAGAGGCCAGGAATTTGAAAGAGAGCAAGGTAGGGTACACAGGAGGGTTCAGAGGGAAGAAAGAAAAAGGGGAAAGTATATGATCATAAAAGTAAAAAATATTTAAGAATAAATAAAGAAATACATAAATTGTCCTCACCCCAAAACAATCATAGTTTGCTGCCAAGAAATAATGAAATTTTAACCCAAAAAGCAGGGACACTGACCAATAAGAACTTTTGCTATACTGCAAGTTATAACAGAAGGGAGGTGCTTTAATGAAACCACTAAGTAAGCTAAATATGTGTCCTCTGAAGCATTAGGGGCACGGATACTCTCTGGAAAAGATCTAAGGTACCACATTTAAGCTGAGTGATTTCTCTGATTGCTGAGGAAAGTGGAGCTCACAATACCTATGCCATTAGACCTAGAGTTGCTAAATGAGAAGGTATGCTTCCTGTAAGACAGATATTGCCCCTCACTAGAGAAAGGAACATTGGTCATCTTACTTTGGTCTTGTTTCAGAGGGCCACCTGGAGGGATGAACTACTCAGCAGAGAGCAGCTGTAGTTATTGCCACCCTCTCTGGGTTCAGGAAGGAACAGTGGATTAAATTGGAAGAGTGATATATTTATCTTCATCAAGGAAACTGTACAGAGAGAAAGATCAATGAGAACAATTTTTACCAACCACAAAAGCCCTGATGAAAGAATCAATTCTTAAAATCTTCAGTCAGGCCCAAAAGTAGTAACCCAATTTCATATAGTACTAATCAAGTAAAAACTTTACTTCTCCTTTCTTCCTCTAAAACCTTGCACCTGAACTCCAGAGAGCCAATACCTCCATTTCATTAAATAATATTGACCCCAACATTCTCTTTAACCTCTTCCACTAGCCACAGTTAGGGAAGCAGAGAAAAGCATCATCCCTAAATAAATCCCATATTTTGAGCATCACAGAGAACAGGACATTTTAATTAACAGTCTCGAGAATTTCTAGTTATCTCAGAATATGGAGAAAAGCCATGAGATGTCCCTAAGTTTCACCTCAGGCAGAATAATGTGTTTAAATGGAAAAAAAGACCAGCAGGAAACAAAATTGGCTTAAAATTGCACACTACTCTTCATCCTTCTCTAATGGACAAATACAAACACCTCTCATAGAGAAACAAAAATAAAACACAAATAATGGCATAATAATAGGCAGTAATAAAGTATAAAGAGAAACAAAGCTAGGGGTGAACTAAGGTGTTGTTTTATACAGAGTAGCCAGAGACAGCATTTTAGCAAACATATGAAGCAGCAGAGCCAGCTTTAGAAAGGTCTGTGGGAAGACAGTTGAAGAAGACTCAGAAACTGGAAAAATGCTGAGTCAAAAATTAGCTTGGCAGTCCAAATATATATATATATATATGTGTGTGTGTGTGTGTGTGTGTGTGTGTGTGTGTGTGTGTGTGTGTGTGTGCATATACAAATGCATGCATATATTCATATATTTTAAAGCATATGGCTAGAATCCAGGGACTGGGAAAGGAACGTAGATCCTGAACTTGGAAAATTCATCAGAAATCTAATCTTATACAGTCATGAAAAAGAAATTAAACTTAGAATACAATTGAAAACTTAAGGGCTAATTTATATTCTAAAATAAAGTGGTTGTTACTGCATACAAAATGGATAGCAAGCCACCAAGAATGTAAGCTGACTCAATGGATGAGGCACTTGCTTTCAGGTCACCTAAAGGTGCTTATAGAAGGGGAAACCATTCCAAACATAACTGATTATGAATCTTATGTGAAGAAGGCAGATTCTCCAAGGGGTTTCTTCAGGACAGGATCAGGAACTTCCTTATATGATATACTGAGCATCTTACAATCACACACAGGAGAACTTATGTTCAATATGAACTTACACTCTCCATGAAATGTATATTCTTTCATCTGCCCTATATTTAACATATTTCATCCACCATTAACATCAATCAGAGCATGACTAAGCAGCTCAGACTCTTCTTTGATTTTAACTTCAACTAGGGCTCAATTTTATTATTTATATCAAATCATTTCCCTTTTTCTGATTCTCAACTTTTTTATTATTTACACATTCAACTTCCTGTTGTAAAGAATTAATCTGCTGGGCTGCAGAGATGGATAAGTGGTTAAGAGTACTTAGTGTTTTTACAGAGGTCCTGAGTTTGGCTCTCAGCTCCTATGTCTGTGGCTCAAAGCACCTGTAACTCTAGTTCCAGAAGAGTAGACACCCACACTTCTGGCTTCCATAGGATCTGGCACTCATGTGCATGTACCTCACATATAAATACACATGACTAAAAATAAAAAAAAATATGTCTTCAAAGAATTAGTCTTTAACACAATGTACTATACATACATGTAATTAGGACTCATATCCCAAGTCTTCTCTGGTATAATGCCAGGGCTACATTATTTTCTTTTTAAGAGATTCTAATAGTAATTTAATTTTTCTACCAATCACCATCTTTCATACACTAACTAGATAAGTCCACACTTGATATCATTTAAATCTGTTCCCCCACAATATACTCATCTGATCTGCTTTCTTATATCATGCATCTCTTAAAGCCAATGAAATATAAGGCATTTTGAGTCATCTTTATTTGAACATGTGAAATTTGATAATAATGATATTTTTGTCCAAACGATCACCTAAGTAGTTTCATACAACATTAAATGCTAGTAATTTTCTTACAAATGGTAAATAAGGCACCAGTGAGATAGCTCAGGAGGTACAGGCACTTCCTCCCAAGTCTGATGATCTCAGTTTGATCCCTGTGGTCCACATGTTATAGGAAGAGAAACAACTATACATACAATGGCGTGGATATGTGTACAGCTGCACATGTTAAATAAATGAATAAATTTTAAAATGGGTGAATAAGTGATGGTTTTATTACATTAAAAAAAGAATGGCATTGTAGTATGATAGTAATTTTTCTTAACCAGGGCCAAAGAAAGAAAATGATGTATTCATCACTCTAATAACAACAATATATTAGAAGAATTTACCACTAGCACCTTGCACCAACACACTGCATTTTCTGATAACAATGTTTTCTCATTAGAAATATTGCATTAACAGTGGAAACTTAAATTACTAGGTGTGCAAAATCGATTACTTAAAGTCTTTTAGTTGTTCTGAGTGATTTAAAATAACTAATAGACAGGTCAAGGTTAAATGGTAATTTGTAGTTTTTCTCTAACTTGAGTTTCAAGTTCACAGATATATTCATATCTATCAACGAGAATAGAATTTAATTTGGTTGAACCTGACAATAAAATTACAAATTAGTAGTCAGTTCATTCTTTGCAAAAAGAAATATGTTCTAAATTTATATATTTGGAACTAGCAAATGATTTGTATATCTAAGTACTTTATATTCATATCGCAAGCCATTCAGTAAAAGGCATAACTCCTTAGGATTTATTAAAGTATTTATTATCACAAAATATTAGCTACTACCTGTGAATTCTACATAAAAGTATATGTGCTATACTTAGTTCTATAAAAATAAGCCCCCTATGACTCAGCAGCTGTGAAGAGACACCATGACCAAGGCAACTCTTATAAGGACAACATTTAATTGAGGCTGGCTTACAGTTTCAGAGGTACAGTCCATCATCATCATGGTGGGAAGTATGGCAGCATCCAGGCAGACTCAGTCCTGGAGAAGAAGTTGAGACTTCTATATCTTGATTAGAAGACAGCCAAAGGAGATTGACTTCCATAGGGAGCCAGTAGGAAGCTAGGAGGAGACTAGATTCTGTGCTGCAAGGAGCCTGATCATAGGGGACCTCAAAGCCCAACTACATGGTGATACACTTCCTTGAACAAGACCACACCTTCTCCAATAAGGCACACCTCCTGATAGTGCCACTCCCTATGGCCAAATATTCAAATACATGAATCTATGGGGTGTGCATACCTATTCAAACCACCATACCAATGAAACTCATAATTTAGGCATTATTTTTCACTTTTTAAATAAAAAGTGATATAGTAGCCCTTAAGTTAACTTCATAATAATTGTTCCAAGTTTTGATCGTTTAAAAACCAACAAAATAAATGGGAAGGAACACTTCCCAATTCAACACCAGAAGAAAATCCTTTATCTTACAACAATAGAACATAATCAGGTATGGATTTTCTTACTGTATTACTGTTCCCTCATTAATATATTATCCAAATTCCTCCATGACATTCAAGTTGCACTTTAAACCCCAATAAAAAAGAAAACATAAGAACATAATCACACTGTACTGTGAAATGAAGAATAACAACAAAGTCTTTTTAACCTTAAATATCCAGCTTAAGACAAAGAGCAGAATAGGACGCATCTCATCTCAATGTCACCATTTAACACTAGCATAGAAAATGTTACTTAAAAGTAATAAATGAGTTGCATTAGATGATTCCAGCCATTCTGTTAAAAGGCATCAACTCGTAACAACAGCATTCCCATCAGCTTGAAGCCCACAGAGTCAATTGCTCTGGACATTTCATTTCAAGTGATTTAGTAATTCTTTTTTTTTTTTTCTTGGTTTTTCCAGACAGAGTTTCTCTGTGTAGCTCTGCCTGTCCTGGAACTCACTCTGTAGACCAGGCTGGCCTCGAACTCAGAAATCTGCCTGCCTCTGCTCCCAAGTGCTGGGATTAAAGGTGTGTGCCACCGCTGCTAGGCTTAGTAATTCCTTTTAACATCACAAACATAAATCTATCAGTACAGGAACTTCAATATATTTTAGTGTTTGTGGAGCTTGCTAAAAATGAAAACACATCCAAGTGAAATGCATTATATACTTATTATAGCTCAAAAAGGGTTTCCAACATGTAAGATAATTCTCTACCATTTAGCTATTCACCTTCCAGTACATTCTAGAGAATTTCAACTTCTAGGATCTTATTGTTCTTTGGAAAGTTAGAGGCAAAACACAGTTTCAAGAAAACCAGCATGTGATTATGCTTAAATTCACATTAAGTTGGCATTTTTACTACTATATTCAAATAAACACTCTTTTATGGAAATGAACAAAATGTATGCCCCTTAAAATACAGTAATACGATTTGCTTTTTTTGGAAAGTAAGAGCTTTGTTAAAATGTTTGACCAGTTTTATTAAAGATTTGTTATTAATTTAGATTAATAAAAGAATTTTTTCTGAAAAAAATAATACTTTTGAAGATGTAACAATGCAAATTTATTTTTTTAAAATATCTACTCTAGAAGACCACCTGTGAGTCAATGTCCCACAACAGTGGAACAAAGTTGTTCGAATAGAGATCCATTCAACAGTTATCCGTATCACAGCATAGACCTTGAAGCAAATCTTTAAGTCAAGGTTTAAAATCATTTTAAGACAGGTGTGCTTTATAGCTGTTGATGTGTTTATAAAAAGATAAAGAGAAAAACAATATATTCTATGGGGGTGTAAGTGAGGTATGGGGGAAGGGGATGTCTCAGCAGGCCCATGCCAAGGCATCTCTTCCCCCTGAGGGACCAGTCACACACTGGTATAGTATAGAATAGAATTTATTCAGGGCATAGGGAGGGAGTTAAGAGGGTAGTAGAGGCAGAGAGAGAGAGAGAGAACAGAGGAGAAAAGTAGAAAAGTAGAGACCTGTCATGAGCACAGCGGAAAGAGGGGACAGAGCAGGAGCAAGAAGGCAAGAGAGCAGGAGATCAAGAGAGCAAGAGTAGTGGGGCAAGCAGCCCCTTTTATAGTGGGTCAGCCTACTTGGCTATTGCCAGGTAACTGTGGGGAAGAGCATACCTGGCTGTTGCCAGGTAACTGTGGGGGTGGAGTTTAGACAAAATGCTGACAGCTGTGTCTGCAATAGATGCCTTTCCTCCTCCAAACCATTGAAATGTAATTAAGAGTTTGACGTTGTAGTTTTCCTTTTCCATCAGCTCATCAGTTTAAAATGCTGTCGTCGCTGTTAATATGATTATATTTTATTGGATCTGAATAATGTGATCTAGAAAGTAGGGTAGAAAAAAGTGAACAGGGGGGCAGTTCCTTTGATGCAGGCTGTAGCTAGGACTTATTCCATCTTCTTGTCTAAATAGATGGCTCATTTTCCTAATCTTCCCTTAATAGGTGTTACAAAGTTATAGTGGTGAAGAGTGATGCACCTCCATATAGATCACCATTTGATATCTTGGAGCATACTGAAAAAAAGATATTATGTCTTTATACAATAAACCAGATATTATGAGCAAAGGTGGTCTTTTGGACTATAAAACAAGTGATAGGCACCTGAATCCTCTGGAAAACATGTCATGGGGTGCCTTCCTGGTGGTGGAAAGACAAGAGTGGTACATAATATTGCTTTATATACCACTGATAAATAGAATAGGTGCAATATCATTTGTTGACTTTGGTATTTAAAATGCTGGCAAGAAATTGATGGGCCAGGAGGTAATTACCCAAATTAGAGCTATCTTCAATAAGTGCAAGTATTAAAATTGCTATATGCTATTGAGGAAACCAGAGTGGCTTTCCGCTGAACTAAATGATGTAGATTTATATATACTTCTGCTGAAGAAGCTACAGTATTCTCAGGAGGCTGACAATAATTGCACCTGTACAGCACATGTCCCATGGATAGCAGTGACATCATATGGAGGTCATTTGATGGAATGTGACATTTATGATGATACGTGTGTTGCCACCTTTTAGACTTTTAGGCAATCTTAGTTGATTGAGAAGCTTTATGGTAACAAATTTCTTCATACGTAGCACATTTCCCAGCTGTTTTATAGTGATAGTTGTTATAAACCTAAAGTCTCTTTTAGACAAACATGTTCTCTTGCATCCCTGACTTGTGCAGCAGATAAGATAGAACACTATGTATACTCAATTCTAAGCACAGGATTTCTACAGTCTGGATATACCTTACCTCCATGGTTTTCATATGAAGTCACAGCATTACAGCAATATGTGTGTGTGTGTGTGTGTGTGTGTGTGTGTGTGTGTGTGTGTGTGTGTATGTGTATATGTATGTGTATGTATATGCTTTCACAGAATTGTTCACCCGTACATTTTAATGAGCAATTGACATTTACCAGAAATTAACTAGTAAGCCATCCTTTCCCCTAAACTCTTTGTCTGATACTCCTCCCAAAGATATTCAGGAGTTCATTTCACTCTCAATGGTTTATGTCCTTTGTAGTCACATCATCTTTCTTTTATATATATATATATTTTATTTATTTAGTTATTTAAATCACATCATAATTTACTTATTTACACAGTGGTTATAAACACAAAAAGGCAGGATGTGGGGAAGGGAATGGCACCGGAGCATAGGTGTTCAGGAGGAGTGCAGATACCTTTCAGAACAGGGTATCAGCTGGTTGTAGGTTCACCCATCTCCACCCAACCTACAAGAGGGGACTTCCACCCCTAGACCAAGCAGAGAGAGGCTACCCAGAACCCTCTCTGACTGGTGATCTGAATTCTTGCTTAGGCTGCCGAGGCTAAGCACTGCAAGGGAATATAACTAAAACTTAAAAATATCTATCTGGGTTCCCTGAGGGACAAGCCTGACTGCATTAGGGGTTGATGTCAAAAGTATCCCCTCTCCAAGAAAAAGACATAGGGATGGGTATGGCCCTCATGCCTCACTGGACAACGACAGGAGGACCTGAGCCATTACAAGGTCCCCTTCAATTACGGGAGGTCAGGCCTCTATCCACATCATCTTTCATTATGTCCTTTACAAACAGGCATCTCATTCACAGTTCTTGGAGTCTTAGTGTTGCTGGGGAGTTTTTCTGCCTTTCTCAGAAATGAGCTTTGAAATTTTTATTTGTGAATTTCTAAGACACCCAACAGTCCAGAATCCTGAGCGCCTGGCAACCATTATAGTGTCAGCTCTATAGCTACTGGTACACATATGCCAAATCTTCATGGACCCAGGACATGGAAGTAAAGTCAGATCCCTCCAGTGATATGGCTTTACACTCTAGAATTTCAACTCTTTTCACCTGCTCTAACGCACAACTATAGAAAGAAGTCAGGACAGAGGAATTGAAAGTGTTCAAATTACTACAGCTTTTTCTTCCATGCTAAAAAGGGAAATCAGTCATTAGCTGTTGAAAAAGATGAAGGGGAACTGTGACTAAGCTCTCTGAAAGCAGTTCAGAATGGTACTAAGTGACTTACTTTTAAACTATCACAAACATGTAAATAGTCTTAATCTTTCATTGTAATGGAATGCCATATTGTATATATCATCTATGTATACACATGTATGTATATAACACATAAATACATATATCTCCTTAAGGTTGTTATGATTTCATAATAGAATAAATTTTAAATTGCCTCTGTCTGCAGGAAGAGAGAATCACCTGAAAATTAGTGGATATGGTGACTATATTGAACTAGACATTTGCTATTTCTTGCTTAGTTTAAAAAAATAGGGAGTTTGGGGAGGGAAACCATAAATCAGAATATTGTATGGGGAGAATTTATTAAAAAGGAAAAAAAAAGAATAGTTAGGGGCATCAAGATAGCTCAGTGGATAGACACTTGCCACCAATCCTAACAACCTCAGTTTGATCTGTAGAACCCACATGGTAGGACTGAAACTGATTCCTGCAGAGTGTCATCTGATGTCCACCTATGTGCTCCCTATACACAGAAAATAAAGATTAGAATCATTTATGTCACATCTCTAAGACTGCCTTGCCTGCAAAGAGAAACTGACTCTCAAAACTAGCAACACATCACATTGTTCTGGCTTCTGGTATCTCTGTTCCTAAGAGAATAGCACCTGAATATTCTAATTTATCCACTTGTCTGTGATCTATCATACTCTGCAGGAAAGGAAGGAAGAAGGGAAGGAGGGGAGACAGAGGGAGGAGGGAAGAAGGAAGGGAGAGAGGGAGGGGAGGGAAACGCCAACACATTGATCAATCAGAGCAAGTTTTAGGTTTCCAGAGATAGAGATGAACATTATAGAGTTTAAGTATTGTCTCGAGAAGAATGACAAAGTAGGATATTAGGAACTAGGATAGGTGATCTTAGCCATGTCTTGATGAGGCTGCCATCTAATTTAGATCATGTAGATTTTATGAAATGTTATCTATAGACTGGTGAGCACAGGGAGTTAAAAAATGAAGTGAGTTTCAACAAGGAATGTTATTCTTGTTAAATAAACTCTTAATTGGCTTGGGCTTTATTTTCATGAAAGCATTTCCTGGAACAAGTGGATAAATTTATCCTCACAATTGGTTAACATAGAAACAGAAAATTATTCCCAGTTCCATTATTGTTTTACATGGTGACAAAGAATTATATTGGTTTCAGTATTCAATTACCATGTTGAAGTGATCATTCTCTTTTATTTTGGCTCTTGTAGACTAAATTGATTCTGGAGTACACTGATGGTAAAAACTCAACAACTTTCAGAAAGCAAGTTATCAATACCCATCAATACCCAGTTTCTGCTGCACTAGCAAAGCCACAATGCACTCTGAAATTATTACTGCATCTAAGAAGATGAATGGATTTTTGTGCCTTGTTTTATTTCACTGTATTATATGACCTACAAAGCACTCCACAGCTATATTTCCCAGAACATTAAAGTTTTTTCTAAAATAGTTCTTCTAATTTTTACTTACTCTTAAATTGTTGTTCCCTTTTCAAGGGCATGGGTTCTGCTAGCACGTAATGGCTGCTGATTTAAGTTTAATTAAACAATGCCATTTCCTTGATACCCTCTCCACTTCAGGAACTATTTCAAGGACCCAAACAATGGTGGCATCTCCATCTCACATGCAAATCATCTCAAGTCTCCAGAAACACACTAAACCTATCTACACACTGACAAATGCACATTTTCCTCTCAAGCCACACCTCTCGATAAGTATGGAAGGTCTACATCATTTGGAATTAAAAAAGTTTATTGTAATATTTTAATTGACAAATTAACTCTATGCCATTATGGGACATAATGTTTTGCTTCAGTACATTTGTGTGTTAGGGACCCCCGAAGGGAGACCCTAACTCTAGTCCGGATCGGCGCACCCCCAAGGACAAACGAGAGATAGCGAGGGCCCTCGGACTGAAACGTGCCTCATGCAGGAGTAGAGGATTTGGTCCAGACCCCAGAAAGCTTGGAACTTTTATAGGCAGGGGAAGGGGAGAGCGGGAAGATTTGGCACGGTTACACAGGATTGGATATTTCAAACATCAGCAATTTGCGTAAGCAATCACCTTGGCAGGCAGGATGACTAGTTATTTTTTAACCATGGAACCTTGGACCTCGACCTTCCAACAAGGAAGGAAGAGAGAAAAACATTAGGTGGCCCATTACTCACTTGGACATGTTTAGACTTGTCTGGACATATCCTTGCATATCCTGTTTTTTCTGTTCACTCTAGGTCACTCTGCCCCGGAGGGGCTTGATATTGTTATTATGGCTAATTTTAACAAGTAGTTGGTGGTCTTTGCTGACCATGAATATTTTTGTTCCATGTTCCAAGATGTTTTTTTTTAATTTTTATTTCCACATGTGTATTGATCATCTCAAATTAATTAGGTTGCTCATCATCTCAAACATTTGTACTTTCTTCATGATGAGACTCTTCTACAATCTAATTTTTTTATTTGTTTTTAATTATTACTATTCTTTAATCTTTTCTTACAGTCTAATCGTTATCCCCTCCAGGTTCACCCTCTGACAGTTCCTCATCCCATTCTTCCTCACCTGTCTCCAAAAGGATGTCCCCATCCCACCAGAATCCTCACTCCTAAGGCCTCCAGTCTCTTGAGGGTTAGGTACAGCTTCTTCATTGAGGCCAGACGAGGCAGTCCTCTGCTGTATATGTGTTGGGGGCCTCATATCACCTGGTGTATGCTGCCTAGTTGGTAGCTCAGTGTCTGACAGATCTCATATGTCCAGGTTAGTTGAGACTGATGGTCTTTCTATGGGGTCACCCTCCTCCTCAGCTTCTTCCAGCCTTTCCCTAATTCAACCACAGGGGTCACCATTGGTTGGATGTAGGTATCTTCATCTGACTCTTTCAGCTGCTTGTTGGGCCTCTCTTGGAGGGCAGCCATACTAGGCTACTGTCTGTAAGCATACCATAGCATCCCTATTAGTGTCAGTCCTTGGAGCTTTCCCTTGAGATAGATCCCAATTTGGGCCAGTCATGGACCTCCTTTCCTTCAGTCTCTTCTCCATTTTTGTCCCTGCTGTTCTTTCCAACAGGAATAATTATGGGTCAGAGTTCTGACTATGGGATGGCAACCCCATCCCTTACTTGATGCCCTGTCTTTTTACTGGAGGTGGACTCTACAAGTTCCCTCTCCCCATTGTAGGGCATTTCATCTAAGGTCTATCCCTCTAATTCTTTTATAGCTATCGTGAATGATATGACACAGTAATTTATTATTAACTCTAATCACTGTGCAATAGAATCTCAGAGCATATTCCTATTTTCTGACTGTGACTTTGGAACCATTAAGCAATTGATCCCCATTCTACTTCTCTCCCTACCCTCTGGGAATTACTCTTTTCTGTTCTCTGCTTCTGTGGACTTGGTATTCTATTTTATTTTTAATTTTTCATACACACGTTTTGATGTTATTCTTTTCTCTCCAGACTCCTCCCAGATATCCCTCCTTATCCATCTGACTTTGTTATTTCTTCTCTGAAAACAAACAAAACAAAGCAATCTGAAACAAAAAAATGAGCAATAAATGGAGTTTGTTTTATGTCTATTTCAAATTTTATAGGCATATTATAAATGAGGCTTTTGATTATCATTTATTAATTATGTATACAAATGAATTTCACTATAACATTTCATACACATATATCATATTGACCCTAATATCCTCACTTTTTTATGTGGTATATGTGTTTTCATATATGGACAGTTGCACTTGCAAGTGTGGATATGTATATGTGCAGGCTTGAAGCTGAGAGCAGTTGCCCTTGACTGTTTCCACTTTAGTTTATTGAAATAGGGTTTCTCACTGAAGCTGGAGCTCACCAGTCCTAGTTAGTTCATCTAGCCAGCTTGATGCCTCCACCCAGGGATTTTCATTTCTGTCTCCCCAAATACTAGATTACGGAAGCCACCATGCCTGTCCAGTCTTTACATTGGGTTCTAGAGATCTGAACTCTGGTCTTCATGCTTCCATGGCAAGTATTAAGTTAGCTACTCAGCCCTCCCAATTCCTCCATTACTCTCTCGTGTCTAGTTCAAACTACCACTGATCCCCTCCCACTTCCTAACATGCCTCCATATTATATTTTTCTGTTTCTATCTCTTTGTATGCCTCTCTGTCTCTCTCTGTCTCTTTCTGTGTGAATGAGTGTGTGTGTGTATCCTAACTAGCTTAATCAGGGTTACTTACAGGAGATGGGTGAGAGGTTATTTACGGGAGCATGGACAATTAACCAGTGGCTAAAGAAAATGTCTCTCCCTCCCTCAGCTACCACTAATTGTTCACAGACCCTTAAGGAAAGGTGAATATTCCTTTCTCTCCGCTCCCAGCAATATTAACTGCCTATAAAATCTCAAGGAGAGGCAGGGACTCATGAGTCCCTTCTCCCATCCATGATAGATCATTGAAGGACCCAGTCTTGTGCAGGACTTCTACAGATAATCCAGTTGCTGTGCAATGGCACTGTCATGCTCACAAGACAACATTCCACATGACTCCCCTTGTTCCTCGACTTTTGTGTTCTTTCCATCACCATTCCTCTATTTTCTATGAGCTTTGGAAGGCTTTCTTTACTTTTTGAGATATGATCTTATGGCACCATGGCTGGCGTCAAAATCTCTATGACCGGCAACTCATGATCTCCCTGCCTCTACCTCCCAAGTGCTAGAATTCTAACCTCTATCACCATCCAAGGTTTATGTGTTGTTGGAGATAGAATCCAGTATCTAGTACTGGGTAGCTAGCACTCTACCAAATGAGCTACAACTTTATTCCAACTTTTCCTTTTAAGTAATGGAAATATCGTTACTACAGATAAGTGATATTAGCTTCTAGTTCAGAATCCACCTCCTGGAAATATCCTCTGTCTTAGTTAGGGTTTCTATTTTTGCAACAAAACACCACCACTACCAGAAAGTAAGCTGAGAAGAAAAGGTTTTATTTGGCTTACACTTTTACATTGTAGTCTATCATTGAACGAAGTCAGGAAAGGGACTCAAACAGTAGGAATCTGGAGGCAAAAGCTGATATAGAGGCCATGGAGGGGTATTTTGTTGTTGTTGTTTTGTTTCTTGAGACAGGGTTTCTCTGTGTAGTCCTGGCTGTCCTGGAACTCACTCTGTAGACCAGGCTGGCCTTGAACTCAGAAATCCACCTGCCTCTGCCTCCCAAGTGCTGGGATTAAAGGCGTGCGCCACCACTGCCCGGCCATGGAGGGGTATTGTTTACTGGCTTGCTCAGCCTGCTTTCTTATAGAACCCAGGACCACCAGTCCAGTAATCTCACCACCCACAATGGACTGGACTCTCCCTATTAATCACTACTTCATTCTTGTTAATGAAATAAAAAAACTGCGGAGAGGCAGAGAGCTTTTAGGGCTGCTTGGCAAGAATCTGACATGGGCCAAGAACAAGGAAGTAGGCTTCAGGCAGGAATCTGAAATTAGGCTAGAACAAAGAAGTATTTTCAGGCAGGAATCTACATTTTAGGCTAGAACAAGGAAATAGGTTTCAGACATGAAAATGACTTTGGGCTAGGACAGGGAAATTGGCTCAGATATGGTCTTCCTGATAAGCACTTAGAAACATTGATCATGGGAGTGTTCTCATAATTTTGTTTATTGCCTTGCTTGTTTTTTGACTATTTGCATCTATTGTATTGTTAGTTCCTCAATCTAGAACTGACCTTAATACTTGCATGTAATTAAAATGGTATAAAAGCAAAAAGGAGGAGGGGGATGGGATGGGGATTCTAGGGAGGGGAAATGGGGAAAGGGGATTACATCTGAAATGTAAATAAATAAAATATACAATAAAAAAAAGAAAGAAAATTTCTTACAGCCAGATCTTATGGAAGCATTTTCTCAGTTGAAGTTTCCTCCTTTCAGATAACTCTAGTCTGTGTGTCAAGTTGACATCCAGCACATCCTCCATAGCCATAAAGAACATCTCAGGTTGGAGAATTTGCTTGATTTTAGTGGTGAAATCTAACCTGGAAGCCCTTCGTAATTATGATTGGATGAAAACTGTTGATAAGATTAAAAGTATTGATCTTACATTTATCCTCAGGTTTAAGAAGGCATCGTGCTATGCTTGGAAAGCTGTCTTTATGATTAATCTTTATTTGGTGCCTTTAAACAAACAAAAAATTTAAATGGGTTTCCATTCAGCTCTCTCTGTTAAGGCATAGTGACTCTATCCCTCAATCCTGTGGCTCTTAAAAGTTGTAAGACCTAACATTTGATTGTCAAAAGAGAGATTCAGTATCTGTCAAGCAGTGACAGTGGTTGGATAGAAAAGGGTTTAGGATTGGAGATTTAAAGAGATGAACCTTTTGAAATTGCTTGGATTTATGGATGTCTGTTAGAATGTGGCTGCCTCTTAAAACAAAAGAATAAAATCTAAATGGAACTGACAATGAAGAGCTACATATTGCACAATGAAGGAGTATCAACATGCACAATTAATAGCAGGAAACAGGCTGAAACCTCCTCCTTTAAGCCACATGCCATCTGGCTCAGAAGCAGTCACTCTACCAGACTGACACCAAAGGTCGACAGGAGCGAGAGCCGTATGTCCCGCTGCCAGGCTCCTGGATTTTATTTTCATTTAAGGGAATCTGATCTGTCATTCCTCTGGCTCCTGTGGGCTTTAAATTCACATAATCAACATATCACGGGCCAGAGACTTAGTAATAGCTGAGGCAGTTTAAAGGTGAGTAGAGAATAATCATACTCCCATGCCAGATGCCTTCAGTTCTGCAAAGAATAAAATGTCCATCTCTGGCTCCAAAAGTAAGGCAAATTAGCCTGTGTGAAGGAGCTCGTGCCTCTCTTCTCAAATGAGCTAGGAGCTATATTTTACTTCCTAGGAGGGCTGGCCCTTCACAGAAGGTTAGAGCAGTTGTTCTTAAATGTGGTTCTCAGGCCTCTGGGGGTTCGGAAGGCCCTTCCTAAGGGGCCTAAAGGTCACAACGATTTTAATAATAATACCCCCCTTTGCCTGTTTCACTGTTTGACATTTGCAGGGTGATCTGAACGTGAAGGGGGTAGTGTGAGTCAAAGCAACAATATCAAGTTATATGGGTAGAAGCTACACAGGAAAGGGTGGGCATCAGTTTTGTTTAAGAATATTATTGAGAGCTCTAAAGATTATTTCCTTATATCTGAATCCTGAATTATATATCCTATTCATATTTTGTGTTTGTTTTCTTCTCAAATGAGCTAGTAAGCTATGTTTAATTCCTAGAAGAAGTAAATATACAATGCCTTTCACTACCTGCTAAACTATAATGATGATTTTATAGTTTTACTTTGTTTTTTGAGCTTTCAGAATTTTTTCTTTTATTACTTAATGTATTTAGTTACACAAATAATCTATCCTCTCTTCCTAGTTCCTCCCTTCACCTCCCAACTCCCTACGCCCCTTCCTCTGGAGAAAGGAAAGAGAGACCTCCCATAGATTAACAATAATGGTTATTTTTAAGGAAAAGCATTTATGCTGTAATTTTAGTTGGAAGGAAAAATTGTCTGTCTTTTTCATGGATGCTACTTTTATATGAAGGAATTGACAAATCATGGCTAGTCAAAAATTGAGTACTTTCAAAACTAAACAAAAGTCAGGTAGGTGGTAGTAATGCATGCCTTTAATCCCAGCACCTGGAGGCAGAGGCAGGTAGATCTCTGAGTTAAAGACCAGCTTGGTCTACAGATGGAGTTCCAGGAGAAACCTACCTTGAAACAAAAACAAATCAAAAAACAAACAAACAAAATACCTAAGTAATCCAATCACTTCAATTAAAATAACTAACAGTTTTGTTGTCAAGGTTAAAATTAAAGTTTCCCAATGAAAACTGAAATTTTGATAATCTTGTATCAGCAATCATGAGTGTGACAGCTTCCAAGCATTAAAGATTTATTTGATAAGATGAGTGATGATTAATAATGAGCTCAATTCTTTTGAAGTTTTATGGTGAAATGAGCCAACATTTGGAAGATCTGTGTAAAGCAAACAACCAATACTTTCCAAATGTTTATTTACTTGGTGTTAGAAAACTAGGAAGAATTACATTACCCATTTTAGGCCAAAAATAGTAACACAGAATGAAAATTTTGATTTTGTATTTCAAAGTCCATATTGAAACTTACCTTGGTTTCATATTGAAACTTACTATTGGTTTATAGTTTCAAAGAACAATATCCAAGTTGCCAAAAGAGCTAATCAAATATCCTTCCTTCTCCTTTTCCAATTAAATGACAAACAAACTTGGTGTTTTCTGTTCTATTTCCCAAAAATAATGTTTGATGTCTATTGGAAGGCAATGCCAGCGGGGCACTCTCTCAGAAGTAAAGGGATAGGGAGGGGTAAAGAATTCTGGGAGGAGAGACTTTGAGGGAGCAACATATGGGATGTAAATAAAACAGTTAATTTTTTAAAATTATTTTTAAAAGGCTTAAATTCGGAAACAGATATGAGAATCCAACCATCTTCTATTGAACACTAAGAAATTAGGAAAAAAAAAAAAAAAAGAAGATGCTTCTGGAAGCATATAATCCTAACTATCAGGGAGGCTGAAGCATGAGGGCCACAAGTTCAAGGCATGCAAGATTATAGAGTGAGTTCAAGGCCAGACTTAGAAACTGAGACCCCTATCTCAAAATATCTGTGATATAGCTTACTGGCAGAGTTCTTGCCTACATGAGTAAAGCCTAAGTTCAGTAACAAAATACCACCAAAAAATTAAAAAAAAAAAAAAAAAACAATCCATGAATAAAATAGAAGCTATGAAAGGGTCAGTGGGTAAAGGTTTTCCCTGACATCCACAAGTTGTCTCAGACCTCCACATGCATACAGGCTTAGCAAATTCATAAAAGCTTTTGAACATTAGAGTACTTTTAAAAATTATTTCAATGAATGGCATGATTATTTGACAATAAAAAGATAACAAAGTGATCCTCAACTTGAAATATACTGAGAAGCACTGCACATTTAATATAAACATATAAAACTGTAAATATTGCAAACTCCAGTGCCTCCAAAGGATGCTATGTGGAATAATACTTTTAACCCTGTAGGCTCACCATGAACATCAAAATACTTAAAACTCCAATCACTAATGTCTTTTAAGAGTTCAAGAGGCAGAAAAGATGGCTTGGCAGTTAAAAAGAACATACTACTTTGCAGAGGACTTCAGTTCAGTTGCCAAATCCATTTATGTGACAACTGCCTGTAACTCCAATTCCAGGGAATCTGATGTCTCCATGGACACTTAACTCATATGATCCCCCCGATAGCCAACACCATAATTAAAGGAGAAAAAAAAAAATCTTTTGAACTTATAACCAAAAAAATTTTTACTATTCCCCAACCGGGGAACCAAAAAAAATTTTTTTTTTGCCCTAAAGGTTGGCCCCTGTCTGCAATCCCCCAACAACGCACAAAATGGTCAATGCCCGCATTTTTATTCCTTTTTTTAAAACCCAATCCAAACCTCCGGGGGTCCAGAAACATTTAACAAGGGGGCCACATCCACCCCCCTTGGATCTAATCTTAAAAAAAATTTTGCAAATGGGCGAAAAGGCAACTAGCCCCCTAACAAGGAAACAACACTAACAAAACCACAAGGAAAGGGCCCCTCCCCCCGTAAAGAAACCCAAGGAACCTTTTGATACCAAAAACCCATTTGGGCCCAAAAAATTTAAAGGGATGGGGAAAATTATAGGGCACAAAAAGAAAAAAATTACAAAATTTTGGTAATAGCGAATAGAAAGTTTTTTTAAACTTCACATCAAAAACTAAATTTTCATCCCCCCCAAAACCATTAAAGGGGATAAAAATTTTAAAAAAAAGGAAAAAAAAACAAAAGAAACCCAAAGTTAAACCCCCAGAAGCCTCACCAAAACAACGCAAAAACCTTTTTTTCTGGGCAAACAACTTACTCTACATCCCTCTTGGGCTTCCAGGGGAAAAAAGGAGGGGTTTCCTTTCCAAAATTTGCTAAAAGGGACAATAGGCAGAAAATTGAACTTTCACTGGCATTTTTTAAAACCTTTGCAAGATGCCTTCACAATCAAGAGCTTAAGACCTATTTTTTTAAAAAGAGGTAGTTGCTTACCCAAGCCCTCCCCCAAGTTTTTTTCCTCACTAAATTTATTCGCCCCCTCTCCCGGGGGGTTTAAGCGCAAGTGTTTGGCAGGTTTTTATTGTTAAAACTAACAGAGTGAAGGAAAACAATTTTCTGCCAATTTTTCATCGTTTTTTCCGCACTGAACTTTTTTTCAATCCCCCTTTGGGCCCCTTTTTCTGATTTGCTTACCCCAAAGTTGTCCTTTGGAAAAAACAAAACTTTTTATAGCACTAAGGCCTATAAAAAGGTGGGAATAAATAAAATGGAAAAAGGGGAAAAGTGGGGGGAAAAAGGGGAAATTACCAATGGAAAGTTTTCCCAAAGGAACTTGTTCCTAAAACGGACATGGTGTGCACAAATTTAATCTCTGCTGGGAGGGAAAAGAAAAGTAATAAAGTTCCCTCCTCGCCCCACAAAAACTGTACCCACTGGGGGCCAAAAATGAAGGAACCCTGCCCCAAAAACCAAAAGGGGAAAGATTTCCCCAGGAAAAAACCCAAGGTTCCCTTTTTCCCCTGCACCAGTTTGTAGAACAGAGGAGGTGGAAAAAAGGAAGGGAAAAAGAGAACAAAGAAGAGGGGAAAAGAAGAAAAGAAGAAAAAACAAATTTGGGTAGCATGAAAGGTAACATTTTCCCTGGAAAGGGGAGGGAAGGAGCGATGATGAGTCTTGTCTTTAGTTCAGAAAGGACTTGCTAAAAGAAGGAACCGGTTTTGTCCCCCCATCTTCCAAAGGGGAGAAATTATTACAGCACGGCCCCCAAGCAATTTAAATAATTACACCTAAAAGGTTTCAAAAGTTTAGGAGTTAAAATTTTTTTTAATGAAAGGGTTCATATTTTTTAATTAGGAGGAAATGATTTTCATTTAAGCCCCAATTAAAAAAAGAAGAAAAATTTTGGGGAAAAGCCCCCCCAACCCCATTTAAAATTTTAAAATTAAAAAAAAATTTTTTAAAAAATTCATTCATTTCATATAATAATTTCAATTTAAAACCTCAAATTTTTAGTTTAAATGTTTTTTTTTATAAATTTTTGTTTTTAAATTTCCATCTTTTAAAAGGTGTGGTGTTTTATCCTCCCTTTTGTTCCAAAGCATTAAAAGGGAAAAAATTATTATTTTCCCTTTTTATTTCAAAAAAGGGCTTAAAATTTTAAAATTTAAAGAAACCCCAATTAATATAAAAATTTCCTGAATTTTTTTTTAAAAAAAAAAAGCTTTTGGAATTTTTTTTTTGGGGAGAAAAACCTTTATGTTTTACTTAGAAACATTTAAAAAAAAGAAAAAAAAACAAAAGTTTTTACTAAAAGACCCCCCAAACTTTTTCAAAAAATTGAATTCCAATCTTTCCAAAAATCTTCCAAATCTTAAAAAAAACCCCTTTTGATTCTAAGCCCACTTGTCCCCCCAAAATTTTTTTTACATTCTCAAAAATCCCACTAAACCCCCACCTTTTTCCCCCCAAATTTTTAATCCTAAAATTTGTTAAAAAAAAAAAAAAAAATTCAAAAAATTTTATTCTTTGAAGCGCCCACAGAAAAAATTCCGCTTTGTTTTTCGCGTTGAAATTTGCGAAAATTTAGATTGCCCCCCCCCAAAATTTTTTTTTTTGGGCGGGGAAAAAAAAAAAGGGAAGTATCTAATACCCCTTTTTGTTTTTTAAAACCCCTTAAAAGGAAAGGGGGAAAGTATTTCCCCTTTTTAAAAAAGCAAAAAATAAAAATGAATAAAATGCTTCTTTAATTTTGCAATTTCACTGGGGTGGAAAATGGGGAACTCCCAAACCCGTTACCTGGTTTTTGGAGGGATTAAAAAAAAAAACATCCAGGGGAAAAAAACAAAACCCCAAAAAATTTTTTATCCCCAAAAATCCCCAAAGCCCCATAATTAAAAATTTTTTAAATTATTTTATGTCATGAGGTTTGTGGATGGTTGTATTAGCCCTGGGTGCCTGGACCCCCGAAAATGAAAATTTAGGGGGGCCCCCAGTTTTTAAAAAGAACCCATCCTTTACGGAAAAAAAGCTTTAAGCCCCCAAAACCTCTTCCCCAAAAATTTTTTTTTTTTTTTTTAAAAAAAAAGGTTTTCCCCCGGTAAAAAGGCGTTTTTTTACACTATTTTTTTTTTTAAACTTTTTTCACTTTTAAAAGATTTTTTTAGGCGGTCTGATTTTTTGGGTTTGGCCGGGTTTATCATGAAGAAATTTTTGGTAAATTTTAAAAAATTAGGCCCGGTAAGAACAAAGATAAAAGTTCCCCCCCTTAAAAAAATAAATAACTTTCACCGTGAAATTCCCCGGGGTTTTGTTAGGAAATTTGGGGGAAAGGGTGGCCCAAAAGAATGAAAGGTTGATAATGGGTTTTTGAAAAAGGTTGCCCGAGGTGTTTTTTTTGAAAAAGGCCTTTTGGCCCGCCCAGTCCCCGAAAATGCTATTTATTTACCCCGTGGCCCCCCCCGCACCTGGAATCTTTGGGGAAATTTCTCAAATAAATCCAAATGTGCCCCAAAAAAATTTTTAGGACCTTCTTTCGATAAAACCCTTTCCTTCCCTTTTACCCGGCCCTTTTTCCAAAACTTTAGTTTCCCCTGGGTTATTTTTTTTTTTTTTTTTGATTCTTTTACCCTTTTAAGGGTTTCCCCAAAACCCAGTTTTTTTTTGTTTTTTATAACCCTTTTAGCTAAAAAAAAAAAAAAAAAAAAAAAAAAAAAAAAATTTTACTTAAGGATCATGAAGGTGATGACCGGAATTTTTAAAGAAAAGTCTGGATCCCCAACCAAAAAAAAAACAAAACCTAAATTCTCTTTCCTTTTTTCGGGAACTAGGCCCAACCAAATTTTTTTTTACCCTTTCAAATTTAGGGCCCAAAGGAACCCCAAAATTTGGCCCCTGGGGGGAAAACATTTTTAAAAAAACAAATTTATTTTCCTTTAAGGTTTTAAAAAAATTATTGGGCAAAAAAAAAAAAAAATTTGATTTTTGTTTTTGTTTTTAAAAAATTTTTGGGGAAATGACGGGTTTTTCCCCGCTTGCAAATCACCATCCAAAAAAAAAATTTGGGGGCTCCTTTTTTTTAAGGGGGCCCGTCATTGGAAAGGTTTTTCTTGAAAATTTGGGGTAGAAAATCCCATTTTATCCATTTTTGCTTAGGAGGGGAAGATGGGGTTTTCCCCGGAGAAACCCAAAGGTGAGGTGGGACTTTTTGTGGTTTGAAGGTTTTCCGCTTGGGGGAGTTTGGGAAAAATCAGCCCCAAGGGCCGGGGAATCCTTTTTGGTTGGTGGGACCCCCCTTTTTTTGGGGGTAAAGGATCAAATTTTTTAAGTCCCGCGAAATACAAGTGCCTTTTGGGTTTTTTTTTTTTTGTGGGGTTTTGTTTGGGGGTGGTTTTTTTCTTAAAAAGTAAAATTTTCCCAAAAAATTTTGGGGGGTTTGTTTTAAAAAAAAAACTCACGGTTTTGGTTTAAATTTTTTGCTTTTCTAGGGGATGGGATTTGGACCTTCCCCCTTTTTCTTTTTCAAGAGCCAAAAAAGTTTAAAAAAAAAAAAGAAAAAGGTTTAAAAAAAAATTTCCAAACCCTTTTTTGACAAAAAAACAATAAAAAAGGGGCAATCAAGGGGGTTTTAAATTGTTAAAGCAAAAATTTCGGTCTCTTTTGGTTCAAACTCGCCCGGGAATTCAAAAAGTACAAAAAGTTTTAAATCTTATTCTAATAACAAGGACTTTCAAGGTTGGGTGCGTGAGCAAGGCCATTGCAAAGGGGGAAAACATCTCAGGGTAGATAGACAATGACAGAAAATCATTGTCCGACTAATAGTCAGGTTATCTATCTCTCTCAAATGCTGATAACAGATTTGCATTCAGGTGATTGAACAGACCCATCTGGATTAACTCTTTTAAAGATTTATTCTCTCTTCTCTTTTCTCTCTTCACTCTTCACTCTTCTCTCTTTTTCTCCCTCCCTTCCTCTCATGTGTGTGTGTGTGGTGTGTGTGTTGTGTGTGTGTGTGTGCATGTGCTTGTGTGTGTGTGTGTCTGTGTGTGTAATGAAAGAGACAGAAGAGAGAGAGAGTGAGTGAGGCAGAGACAGAGATAGAGACAGAGAATGTATGTGCCCTCAGAGGCCAGAGGCTGGCATCAGATCCCCTGGAGTTGGAGTTACATGTGTTTGTGAGCCATCCAACACAGTCCTGGGAACTCTATTTTGGGCCTCTGTAAGAGTAGCAAGCCTTCTTAACCACTGAGCTATTTATCCACCCACTAGATTCATCCTTAAAGCAGAGAAAAATGATATGTCTTTGTTTTTTAACCAGAAAGCCTCCTGCTATAAATAGCAATTTTTAGAATCTTTGGCAGTACAGAAAAGTCATATCTCAATCCAAAGCCAGAAATATAACTCACATCTCATTGTTTTGAACAAAAATCATATCACAGAACAGATTTTTTTTAAAAAAGAAACTAACAAAAAAGAAATCTATAAAAAATGGTCCCTCTTTACCAGGAAGCCTTCCCATAATGCAGCTCAAGAAAATCCTGCAAACCTTTCCCTTGTTTTCTTTAATAGTTAATCATTTTAGATGTTCCTTTAAACCTTAAAAAAAAGCAACTGTGTAGTAATTCTCCCCTTTTTCTTATTGCATATTTGAAATTTCAAAGATGGGCATTACGATATTTTCCCCTTCCTCCATTTCACTTTCACATCTGTGGTACCAGGAACACAGAAGGAAGGTCTCAAAAGCTAAATTTTGAAGGAAAGATCCATCCTCAATGACCTTCAAGTCTGAGAATTATAAAGTATCAAACCTAACAAAAATAGTTTACCAAGTTACTATCCCACTTAACTCCCACCTTTAATAGGGAGAGTTTTTTTATCTTGGTCCTTCTGAGGAGGAAGGTGAGTATAACTGGATCTCACTGTGGCCATCATCTGTGCTTCCTTAAGGACATGAACCTGAATACATTTCATGTCTTTGCAATTTTTAATATTTTCTATGGAGAATCTTAAGTCATTTGCCCAACTTTCTATTGGTTCGCTGCCTCATTCATTTTTATTACTATTTTGTTTTTCACAGCTGAAGGCGTCATAATTCTTTCATTGCTTAGATCTATAAAATATTTTGATTCAGTCCTGTCCCCAAAGAACTGTGTGTCTGACTCTATCAATTATATTTTAAACAGTACTGAATTTATTTACATATCTTCTCCAAATTACTAAGTAATTGGGGATTGTTGAATAATTGAGAACTACAAGAATTATTCACCACTGCACTCATAACTCAAGTTTAATATCTAAAAGTGATCAATAAATATTTGTCCAGTTTACTGAAATGTTTTTTAAACATTATATTCTCTCTAAATGTGTGTGAACTGTATTCATTTGTATGAAGCTTATTCCAGCATTGCAAGTGGAATGAAGCAGAAAAACTGTGCCCCTGCCCTACTATGCCCACAAAACAATGACAGTAGTCACAACTGTACAAAGGTGAAAGGCAGATAGTAGTAAAAATTTTTTTTCTGAATATAATTTGAATATAAAGTATAAAAAAATAAACATAATCAAAAAGAAAAACCTAAGAATTCTTTTTTTATCTTAATATTGTAATGGGCAAAGGACATCAATAATATAAATTAAAACCCAAAGAGGTAAGAACTAGAGAGTTCATTTTAACCTCCCAAAACCTTCTTATATTTTTAACAGAAGAAAATATTATAAAAGAAAAACATTTAAGGTTGTTAATTG